>JAQZBX010033516.1:0-25377 GCA_029593785.1 Cabassous unicinctus | reverse complement strand
TAATACTTTGATGATGCTTTTTCATAATTTGTTACAAATGTCTCACAATAATGCAAGGTATTTGTGGTGGGGTGATGTATGGGAGCCCTGTATGGTGTTATGCATGTTTGTTTTGTAAGTTCACAACTTTTACTCTTCATTTATTGTTTATGTATGTTCATGTATGAATGATATACTTCAATAAATTATTTTTAAAATGAAAAAAAAGTTTTAGATTACAGAAAAGTTACATAAAAAATATAGGGGATGGATTAGTTTTAAGAACATGATTTTTTTGGGATTCACAAAAGTACTTCAAACCATCACATACAGTATGTGATTATTTTGATTGAAAATTTTATTTAAATATAGCTTTATAAACACCTCAAAATATTTTAAATCTACCATAATTATTAACAGATGAGAACTTTAAGAAGAAGGTAAATAATTTTGGAGTTGTTATTTTTCACTGATTTATTACAAGTTTTGTGAGCTATGACACATGCTTCAAGTCAGCCTAACTTTAGTTTTAGATTTTCATAACCTTTAGAAAAATTCTTAAAAGTAAATATCTTTCTAGAAATAAAGGCTACACTAGGAGGATGCTCTATAATAGGCTTTTATTCAATGCCTCTGGTGTTTTCACTTATTTAAAGTTTCCATAGTTTAATGTAACCTTTTCCTACCAAATATAACATTTTTCTAGTTGCTTTATTAGGTGAATTTCTACTGAGTCTTTTTGAAAAAGTCAGCGGAAATATGAGTTTAGTACCTAGGAGTGCATTTGTGTTAGGTTTTAAGATTTACAAGGTATTTTCTTAGGTATTATTATATTTATACTTTTCAATATTTCTTTGAAGTGTTACATTCTTTTTACAACAAATAAGAGGCTCACAAATGAGAAGTAAATTGCACAGCATCTCACATAAGTGGTAGAACTAGTTGCCAAATTTGGGTCTTCAGAGCCTGAAGTCCAATATTCTGTTATCTTAAGCCTGTGATTATTTCTTCCTTTTTGTATGGTCGCCATGTGAGGAATATAAATGTTGGCCCTTAATAAATGATCTCTCTTGATAATTTGGCTGATAGTCTAACACATTTCCACATTCCTCCTTTCTCTCTCTCTACTACCATAATGACTAGTTTAAGAAGAGAATCATTTGGGCCTCAGAAGTTCACGAAGGTCAAGATTTTTGTTTTGAGTTTCTCTTTTCCCAAGTGACTAGAAAGAGGACAAGTTGCTCAAGTCTTGAAAAGGAACCACATATACATAATCTGAAGGAAAATCCCAGAATAAAATCCATGCATAGAATTTATTCCATTGTCATTATCTAAATTCTTCTGAATACATGTATCTTTAGTATAGTGCAATTATTAACTCTATAGTCTCAATAATAAGTCCATAAAGACCCAGAATTTTAAGTGTGTTTCCCAATTATTTGGGGGCACATATAGATTTTCTAGAGATGTTGATTAATGTCATATCTTACCTTAACCTATATTGAATTACGTTAAACCTGGGACCTAAAGAGAAATTAACTGATTTGCTGTAAAAGCTAATTGCATTAAGAAGCATAGGCCATCACTTCATGAAGCCTACTGATTTGAAAATGACTATGATACATTAGGTACACTCAGTCTTTTTCAAAAGAAAGTAAAAGTGCACATGCTAAATCGGACAAAATACATTTGGTTTGGAGAAAGATGTGAGGTGAGACAAAATACTTTACTCTGTGACCACCTCTGTTCATTTTATTTAATCCTGAAAGCAGTATAAGATACCATTAAAATTATAACCATAGACTCAATGAGTCATAGGATTTTAGAATAAAAGCATGTTTTAAACATATGATCAAAAATAAGGAGCCCCTATCCACACTTGTTGAAAGGTAGGAATTAAACCGTTTATTTGCATAGCTTATTTAATAGACCTTTTACATTTTTGCACTTCTGTTATATCTTTTGTCCTACCTGCAGAAATGGACTACTGCTTTTGCAAATATCGTATTTAATTTTTGAAGAGACTGCTATATGTCATTACAGATGGATTGATAGCCTTCATGATATCATTGAACTTTTGTCAGGCCTAACCTGGAAGACTTGCTATATGTCAGAGAAATTTTTTGTCATTCATCTTGCTTTTGAAAGGCCAAATTTATTTGCAACCTTCAATGACATTGGACACATGAAACAGCCTGAAATCTATCATGCAGTGACTATCTTATAAAACTGCAATTTAAAATCCTAAGTATTGACCTGGTTTTCAGAACCATCTTCAAAGCCAATGACTTTCATTTTTTTTTTTTACTTATGAACAGTGGTTTTCAGTTAACAACAATAGCTATATTTTCATTTATATTTTTTCTGAGTACATGAGGCCACCACACATGCACCTTGCTTTTTATTTACGTTTTAAAGAAAAATAGAAACAATAGAATTGGAAATGCATTTATATATCTTTTATTTATTAAGGTCAATATGTAACTGACCAGTGAACAGGTGTTAGTAATGGAGTCTATCCTTTGGTTGCATTATTCAGACAATTTTTAAACATTTTCAAACTGTACGTAAGTACAGCAGTATAGCATGAAATAATGCTGACAGAGTGAAAGCAAAATTGTTTTTGAGCTTCCTGTATAGTAGATCAGGAAATGTGGCATCATCACTATTAATTTATAACTCCATCTATATTAAAACAATCCATTCAATACAAATTAGGCAAGAAAGCATTAGAGAGCCTTCTTTGAACCCTGGTTTGAATTCTCAAGGATATGATAATTGCTAATATTTTGCTAATAATAACTATGTTTTATGGTGCTTACTCTATGCTAATTGTGCAAAATACCTTAAATATATAATTTGATTGTCATAATAGCCTTATATTTACTTTCTTTTACCCAACTGTTCAGGTGACAAAACCAAGGACCATGAAGTTAGAGACAAATATTTCATAAAGCATAGCATCCTTTCTGTGGTAGATTGAATTTTGTACCCCAATTAAGACATGTTCTTAATCTTAAGCCTTATTCCTGTGGGTATGAACTGATTTTTAAAAGGATCTCTTGGAGGTTCTATTTTTAGTGATGGTGTTCCCCAACTGAATGACATTGGGTTATAATCTGGCTTACTGGAGTCCTTTAGAAGCAGAAGAAATTCAGACATAGTGAGATAAAGCCATGGGAAGAGCTGGTAACCAAAAGTCAAGGGAATTCAGAAAAGAAAGAAGAGGAAATCACCATGCAAAACAAAGCAAGGATACAAACCCGAGAATCACTGGCAACTAGCACCAGCATATTACAGGCTTTGAGGAGAAAGCATCTTCTTGCTGATGCCTTGGTTTTGGCTTCTCCTACCCTCAAAACTGTGGGACAATAAATAAATTCCCATCAAATGCCAGCCCTTTGTGTGGTATTTGTCATAGCAGCCTGGCAAACTGAGAAACTCTCCTTCCATCAGATCTTCAGTATATAATCCCAGGTTGAGTTTTCAGGGTCTCTTGCATACTTTCTACTGATGCTATTCCAGAATGCTGTTTTATCATTTGAATATGAAAAATCCCTAATAGTTCAGAAGTATTCATGTGCATTGTTATTTTTCAAGTATGAAGCATCCAGCTGATTGGATGATAGACCCTTAGCCATGGTAAGTGGACTGAATAGAATGCCAGTATCTTCCATACCTGGCTATAATATCATTGAAAAGTTTTAAGTCCTTTAAGAAACAACTTAAACTTAAAGATCATTCAACAACAACTACAAAAAGCACTACATATTTTAAAAATCAAGAGAACACAAATTTTGTATTAAGAGTGATATGACTGTGCACCATTGCTGAGTGCATGTGTTTTAGTTTACTGGGTTTCTCAAGCAATTACCCAATTACCATGTAATGTGTTGGCTAAACAATGGGAACTTATTAGCTCATGGGTTTGAGGTTGGGAGAAAAAACAAATTAAGGCATCATCAAGGTCATGCTTTCTTCCCAAAGACTTGTGTTCTGGAGCCAGCTGCCAGTGATCCTTGGTTCTTGGCTTTGCCACATGGCCATGCACATGGCCATCTCTCCTGGCCTCTCCCTTCTCTTTTGGGTTCCATTGACCTTCAGCTTCTTGTTTCCCATGGCTTTCTCTCTCTGTCTGAGTTTCTTTCTGCTTATAAAGGACTCCAGTAGTAAAATTAAGACCCAACCTGTGCCACACCTTAACTGAAATAGCCTCATCAAAAGGTTCACTTACAATGGGTTCATACCTACAGGAATGGAATAAGTTTAAGAACATGTCTTTCTGGGGTACATAGAGCTTCAAACCACCACATATATAAAAAAGAAAGGGAGGTAGTAGGGTAGTAGGAATATTTCAGCCCCAACTTTTAAAATCATTTTGCATTTATTGTGCTGTTTTTTGAAAACATGCTCATTGCACAGAATTTGGGAAACAGGTAAATGTAGAGTCACACGCAAAACATCCATAATCACTTTACCCAAAGATAATCACTGTTAGTGTATTTGAATATATTCTTGCATTTTTTCTGAGAACATATATTGATAGATAAGTAGATACATATGGGATTACCATTATGTGTATATATGTGTGTGTGTGTGTGTGTGTGTGTGCATACAGGTGTGTATTTAAGTGTACATGAACAATATGTCATGACATTTACAGAGGTTAAAAAAAACACAAAATTTTCTGGTGCACAGTATTTCTTGGTTTGGATATATCTTAATTTACTTAAACAATCTCCTACTGTTTGATAATTTAAATAGTTTCTATTTTTCCTCCTCTGGAATTAAAATCATTATGCATACTTGTGATTATATCCTTAGGATATATTCTTGAAAGTAGAATTTCTGGAGGGAGAAGAGTATTCTGATATCTGTAGCCACTTGACTCCCAAAAAGGCTGTCCCAGTTTCTGCTCTTACTTGTAATATGAGTACATCCCTTCTGCAACATTGTATTCTACAGAAAAAACGTAGTATTAATTTCATCTTAATTTTGATTTCTTTGATTACTAATGAAGTTTAACAACATAGCATACTTATTAAAACTTTATATTTCTGATTTCTTTTTCTCTTTTTTTTCCATTTTATTAGCCTGAATATCTGTTCAGAAAGGTTCATGTTTTCCTTAATGATAGATATTAATATTTTTTATATTAATGATTTCTACCTTTTCCTCTATATGTGTAAATATTATTTTCCTCATTTCTTACTTGTCTTTTAATTTTGATCACTCTGAATGAGAGATTTTAAGGCTATTTTCATTTATCACCTTGGTGATATTCTAGTCCCCAAAATATGAAACATATTTCTAAAGTGTCTTTAGCCATTTTGTGTGCTACTGCAATTCTTCTTTAGCAAAAGAATGTGATTTTAAATCCTTTTTATGTCATTTTTATATAGTAATCACTTTAACCAACAAAACTTCTAATTGCCTTTTATTTCTTAACTCCTACAAACCTGTATACTATATCTGATCAAATTTAATTATGAGTTTTCTGGAGATAAGGGCCAATTTGGTACCAATTGCTGGAATTCCTTTACATGCTTTTAAGTTATAAGTGGAAGACCATGACACTACAGTAGGCCACCCCAAGATCTAAAATACATACATAATCAGAGTTTACATTTCCAAACAAAGAAAACTTACAAAAAATTAGTTTGACATTTGTTAATGATGTGTATAATTGTTAGGTTTAAGATAAATACCATATATGGTAAGGGCTCCTGAACACATGATATTCATTATCTTAACTTCATTATCTTAACTTCTCAGAATCAAAACTATTTTTATCGACAGTTTTCTCTATTATCTCACTGATATGCTTGGAAGAAAAAAAAAGCATTGTATTCAACTCCCCCAGAACCTGCGCTAACAGTCTAGTGAAAAGATTTTCAAATATTTTTAATGGCAGAAAAAACCTCTTTGTTCAAACAAATCTTAAATTGAGAGCTAGCCAGTATATAATACTGGGTAAGCAGTTTTGCACCTACTGAAAAAGACATAATTATGATGGTGTGCTGCTCTTGCCTGTCTTTCTCTCCATGACATCCAGGCCTTCGCTGAGAAAGTTCTGTGACTCTTTAAGGATATGAAGCCAAGTCTTCCAGCCCAGGTAGAAGAAAGGCAGACGTTTTCAGAGATAGTCAATATTAAAGAGAGAGGTTGCTCAACATAAGAGAATACGTTATGGGAAAGACTGTGGTGAACTGGGAAGCAATAGAAAGCATTTATTTGGTCCAAAAACATAAGTTGTTTTCCAATGACCTGTTCCAGGCTATGCAATCTAAGTATTATTTTTGTTTTTAAAATTCTATATTTATTTCAGGTAAAAACAGACAAAGGCAAATTTACTGGGCCATGTTAACTTAATTTTCCATTGAAGTAATTTTGCCATGATAAGTTGTTAGATCAGGTCTTACTTTTTAATACAGGCTAATATTAAAAGGTCAACATTAAGACTATGTTAAGTCATAGATTGATGAAGAAAATGTTGGCATTTTTTGGAAAAACCTCTGTTGAAGCTTTTGTTATTGTTTTACCCAATGACTTTTATATTCAAAACTCGTGTGGCAAATTTCTGTGAGATTTAATGCCAGCAAATATCTGTCCCTACTGAAAAATAAATATTTTCCTTTTAATAGTCAATGAAAAATATATAATCCATTGTTTTATTCCCCCTTTTCACTACCTATTAGAAATCTCAGAACTATTTTTAAAATTTTAATGATGCAAGCAATATTATAACAACAAAAATAAAAACTTTAAAAGACATAACACCATCACCATAATATAGCAACTTATTTTTTTAATCTTTCTAAGTTTTGTCTGTAAGAATATATGGCTTTTATAGTTGCATCTAAAACACGGAAAAAATTGTGATCCATTCTGAAATAACAGCTTTCCGTGTTGCTTTATAATCATCATAATTACAATTTGTATTGACTGCATTGAGGTGATACAGTTAACTTAATTATTCCATATTGGTGGACTTTTAAGTTGTTACAAATATTTTGCTTAATATGTATATGATCTTTAGTTTTCTTTTTAATAACTATTTTTTAATGAGCATAATTTTGCATGATTTCATCAGTTCATTATGAACCTGCAGGATATTACATTTGAGAAGGTGCCTAACACAGTCATATTCCTTTGGAATATATTTCTAGATGAATTCTCAAGAGTGGGATCACAGTGCCAAAGGGCATGAAATTTTTTTAGGGCTCTTGATACCTGATCTATTACAACACATCTCCTCTTTTTAGCAAACAATACTTAGAGAATACTATCCATAACTTTTATGTAAACTTATACTATAATACTCCCTTAGGAAGTCAACATTCACTGACCTTTCTCTTTGTGATATCCTGCAGTACAAAATACATGACCTAATTTTAAAGTCTTGGACTTTTTGTTGATTATTTCCTGTTTATTTGTCATGATTTTCTTACTTGTTGACTGAGTCAGGTTGCAAGAAAAATAAACCCATAAAGTCTAAATTAATGGGGTTTTCTTTGGGAAAATGTAAGGAATAAGGAACCATGTAAATAGGCCTTCTCTTTCTGGCTATGATTAAATGAATACTAGCAGACCAAGTTTCTTCTAGCAAAGTAAGATATAATATAGAAATCAGTCATCTAAAGATATTGGAGAATATCATAGCATCCAGGAAAGAATAAGGTATGCTTAACCTTGAGGAATTGACTCATAAGTGACATAGTGGAAAAGGCTGAAAATGTGAGAAGAAAGTGGCACTAATAGGGAGAAAAGATGTATAGAGCTTTCAGAAGTCTTAATGGACTGGGGTGACATAAATCTGCATTCAGAGCTATCATGGAAGCCAATATTTGAGGGATCAAGGTCTTGGAGAGAAGTGTATTAGTTAGGGTCCAGTAAGGAACATAAACTACAGCTGTGATTTGATCAGGAGATATTATATAAAGAATTATTAACTAGTAGGCAGAGATAAAGTACTAAGAGGATTAAAGAGAATGCTAAATAATACAGAAATAGCAAGTATAGGGAGCAGCCATTTATCTAGGACTGAGGAAGAAATATGAAAGCATGTCCCACCAACCCTGGCCAGTTTGAAATTCAGATCTCATTGGAAGGGTTGTGGCTATGGCCCACTGCGTGGCAGAATATTTGCTGAGGTGCTGTTGGCCAGGAGTGGCATACAGAAACCTGCACACTGGGAAGTTGCCTACTGGCAACCATATTGTCCCGGCCTGAAAGACAACAATATAAAAAAGCACCAAAAAGAAAAGCCCCTTCCTCTTGCAGCTTTCCTCCCATTCCCTGAGAGGCCTAACAGTGCACCTACTTGCAAAGGACAAATGTTTACAGGGTCCAACTACACAAAGCAAGACAAAGAAGAGTGGGTTTATAAAAACAAGAAAATTGGTGACAAGATGGACAATTTCACCTGAGAAGTAGAATTTATAAAATAATCAAATGGAAACTATAGAAACCAAAGGAAATAACTTTAATGGAGAATGTATTACGTGGAATTAATGGCATAATGAAAACAGATGATTACAGAATTGAGTCCCTGGAAGACAGGTTAGTAGTATATATCTAGATTGAAGCAAGGAAAGAATAAAGGATAAAAATCAGTAAAAACAACTCCTGAAAATAGCATGAGACAAATGATGTATGGGGAAAAGTTCTCACAAACATGCATATGTAATACTTGAAAGAAAGGAGAGAGAAAATGGGGTAAAAGTAATGTTTGCACAGATAATGCCAGCAATAGTTTCTCTTAATCTGAAAGAAAGACATAAAACCACAGAATCAAGATTCACTACAAACCCCTAAATACAAAGAAGCACATCAAGGCATATCATAGTAAAAATTCTGAGAAACAAGGGCCAAGAGAAAACCTTGAAAGGAGACAGAAGAAACTCACATTATTTTCGAAAGGAAACTTAAATGAAAGCAGAATGACACTTTTGAAATGCTTACAGAAAACAATTGCCAGCTAGAATTCTATCAACTGGAAAAATTCTTCAAAAAAAGTTAAGGGGTAATAAGTGGGGGAGAATAGACAAATCTTCCATACAGAAGAATTCCAAATAATTTATGTAAAATACTCAGCTCTTAAGGAAGGGGAGCTTAACTGTCCACTACTTAAGTGTGGGCTGGACATAATGACTTCTTTCAAAAAAATATAGTAACTTTACAATGGAGAAACCTACTTAATACTACCTCAGCTAAGTAGTCAAGGTTAATACAAATAGTGCTGTGTCATGTTGATAGTACATACTGTTGATATATCACGAAAAAAAAAGTAGCACTTTACCTCTCTGGTCTTCTACCCACAAACCCATTAACACCAGACTAATAATGAGAAAAAAAGTAAGACAAATCCCAATAAAGGGACATTCCACAAAATACCTGACAAGTACTCCTCAAAACTTGTCAAGGTCATCAAAAACAAGGAAAGTCTGAGAAGAGTCATAACCGAGAGGAGCCTAAGCAGACATGATGACTAAATGTAGTGTGGCATCCTAGGTGGGATCTTGGGGCAGGATGGGATCCTTAGTAAAACTAAGAAAATCTGAATAAAGTGTGCACTTTAGTTTAAAATAATTCACCAATTTTTATTCATTGATTGTAACAAATGTGCAGTACTAATGTAAGACATTTATAATAGAGGAAATTGTGTGTGGGGTATGCAGGAACTCTCTGTTATCGCCACAGTTTTTTCTCTAAACCTAAAGCTGCTCTAAAACAAAACATTCATTTAAAAAAATTATGGTCAAAATAAATTTATTTGTAAAAATATGTTGTCAGCCAAGCCACATGAAAAGAAATACTAGTCCAGTTTTACAGGCAGAAGGAACATTATCCTAGAAAGAAGCACAGCAATTCAGGAAGCAATAATGAGCACAAGAAAAGGAAATATGTGGATAAACCCAAATTACTATTTACTATCTAAAATAATAACATTAGCATCTTATGGGGTTTAAATACATGAAATTGAAATACGCAGTTACAGTAGTATAAAGGGTAGGAAGGGCATAAAAGGAGTTGAAGTGATACAAGGTTCTAGCATTATCTGTGAAGTGGTTAATGTGCTAAATTTTATTAGACTTCAATAATAGATGTTGACTATCTAAGATATCCACTAAAAGGATAATAAAAGAATGTATAAGTGACTGTATAATAAAGGGAGAAATAGAAAACTAAAAATAATAAATTTAAAAGGAGACAAGAAAGGAGAGTAAAGCTAACATAAAATATATGGGAAATATAGAAAAATAGTAAAATGGTAAATTTAATCCAAATACGGCAATAGTTACATTAAAAGTCAATGGTCTAAATACCATACTTAAAAGACAAAGATGGTTAGCATGTTATTAAACAAGTTTAGATAGATAGATAGATAGATAGATAGATAGATAGATAGATAGATAGATAGATGTATGTTAGGTAGACAGATATAATTTCTCCAATATATGGATGCAAAAATGTTAAAAATAAAGTTTAGAAAACAAAATATCATGCAAACACTATCAAAAGAAAATGGATGTAGCTATAATAATATCACAAGAAGTCAACTCTAAGAAAGAAGTATAGCTAGATCTAAAGAGGAATATTTTGTAATAACAAAGAGATAATCTCCTAGGAAGATGTGGCAATTCTGCATTTGTATGTACCTCATGATAGAGCTTAAAATATATAAAACAAAAAATTGCAGTTCTAAAATTACATATGTACAGCAAGAGGTTTTTATCATGGCTCTTTCAGTATGTGATAGAACAAGCATATAAAAAATCTTTAAAGATATAAAGGTATGAAAACAATGATGAACAAATTCGACCTAATAAATATACATTATTTCCATGTATATGCATTTGAAATATGTGTATATATCATATATATTTTTGCACATATAAATATTAAAAACACTGAAACTGACAATTGCCTTCTCTCTCTCTCACGCACGTGCGCACTCACATACACACACACACACACACACAATCCCAATGGCATCATGGTTGAACTCTTCCAAACATTTAAGGAAGAAATGGTACCAATCTTGCAATTCTTTCAGATAATAGGAAAAACAGCCCAATTTGTTTTTTGCTTGTTTTATGCTTGTTAACCTGGGTGCCAAAGCCTAACAAAGATATAACAAGAAAGAAAATTTTCAGACAATCTCTCTTATGAATATAGTCATAAAAAACATAACCAAAATAATATTAGCTAATCTTATTTAATATATATTTTAAAAAATGAGTGCCATGACCAGGCTTATTTCAAGAATGAGAAATAAAATCAATATTTTTCATCATATTGACAGAATAAACAAAAAAATATGTATGATTACCTTGATAGAGTCAGAAAAAGCAGTAAATAAAATACTTAAAGTAGGAGTAGAAAGGAACTTTCTTAATCTGACAAAAATTAGTATCTACAGTGAAATGTTAAAAAACTACCCCTCTGAGATCAGAAGTAAGACAAGGATATCTATTGTTCCACTTCTATTTAACATTCTATTTAAGGTTCCATAAGAAAAGGAACCAATATTTTAAGAATTGGAAAGTAAGAGAAAAATGATGGATTATTTGCAGAAAAAAATGATGGTGTATGTAAAAAATCCAGAATATTCTAAAAACTAATAACATTACTCATCAGATTTAACAAAGTTGATAGATATGTGAGCAATATTAAAACTCAAGTATATATATATATGCAATAGACAAGTAGAAAAGGAAAAATTTAAAAATATACAATTTACAATAGTATCAAAGAACTGCTTATCTGAGAATAAGTCTAATAAAAGATGTATTCTTCTACACTGTTGGCTGCACTGTACTATTGATAATTTTGAGAAATTAAAAACTCTTAAATAGAGGGATATACCAAGTTAATGGTTTAGGAGACTCAGTTTTGAAAAAAATGTCAGTTCTTTACAAATTGACATTTGGTTTCAACACGGTATCAAAACCATGATAGGATTTCTGTGGGGTTTGAGAAGTAGGTTTTATATTATATATTGAAATGTAAAAGGCCAAGAATAGAAAAGATAATCTTAAAGAAGATATACTAAGCTGGAGGGCTGATACTACCATATACCAAAATTCATTATAAAACTATAGTAATTAAGACAGTGTTGTATTGGCACAAAAATAGACAAATTTACTAATGAAACTGTTTACAATAAAGTTTATGATTAAAAACAAATTGATGATAATGATATTACTGCAATGCTGAGGGAGGAGGAAATTTTGCTATTTCCATAAATGGTGCAATGTTAATTTAATATTCATAAATGATCCTTTAACCTCAAACTATACATAAAAAGAGCCTTAAATGTCAACAGTAAAACAGTAAAGGTTTTAAAAGAAAACATAGGGGAAGTTTTTCATGACCTTGAATAGACAAATTTTCTTAGATAAATAAAAAATATGATAAACCATAAAGAGAAAAAATGATAAATTGTGGTTTAGTTGCCTAGTTTGAGGCTGGGAAAAAGTCTAAATCAAGGCGTCATCAAGGTGATGCTTTCTTCCTGAAGACTGTGGCTTCCTGGGGCTGGCGCTGGCAGCCTTTGGTCCTGAGCTTATCACTTGGCAATGCACATGGCGGCCTCTTCTGGCCTCTCCGTTCTCTCTGGGTTTGGTTGATTTCACCTCCTTGCTTCAGTGGCTTTCTCTCTGTCTCTCTGAATTTCACTCCACTAATAAAGGACTCCAGTAATAGGATTAAGACCCATCCTGATTGCAATGGGCCACACCTTCCTAACTAAAGTAACCTCAGCTAAACATCCTGCTTACAACGGTTTCACATCAACAGGGATGAATTAAATTTTAAGAATATGTTTTTCTGGGATACATGCAGCATCAAATAACAACACTCCACCCTCTGTACCCCCAAAAAAGACATGTTCTTTCTATATGCAAACTATATTCATTCCATCACAATATCCCAAAAGCCTTAAGTCCTTTCAGAAACAATGCTTAGTACAGTCTCATCAAAATCAGTTGTGTGTATGGCATAATTCCTCTCCATCCATGGATCTATGAAACCTAGAGAACAAGTTAATTGCTGCCAATATACAATGGAGATAAAGGCATAGGATAAATGTTCCCATTCCCAAAGGGAGAAATTGGAAGGAAAATAGGGGTCACAGGTTCCAAACAATTCCGCAACCCAATAGAGCATACTCCATTAGGTTTCAGGATGTGAAAGTCATCTATGGAATGATGTTTTGTCCTCTGGGTCTGATGAAGTGGCAACCCCACCCCTTCCAAGTGCTTGCCCAGCAGCCATGCTCTCCCTGAACACTAGGGTGAAGGCGCCACCCTCTCCAAGCATCTGGATGGTGGCCAGGCTCTTTGTGAACACCAGGGCACAGGCTCCACCCTCTCTGAGCTCTGGGTGGCAACACTCTTCATGAAAACGGGGCAGAAGGCCCATTCTCTCCAAGCACCAGAGTAGATTCACTCTTTCCACACACGAGTGGGTTTGATCTCTTAGCCCAAAAAGATGTCTTCAGTTCAGACCTCAGCTTTCAAGGGTTCTGTCCTTGAAATGATTTTTCCTTCAATTTGTCTCTTCTTTGTCCCTTTTAGTCCAGGCTAGCTATGATTCCATTTATACAAATTATGCAAAAAAAACACCACCAAAAAAAAAAACCATGTTATTTTTGCATGTAGCTCACAGGAGTCCAACCATCAGACAAAAGAACTTCCACAGATCCTTCCTGGATGACTGCAATTCCAATCCTGATTTCCACAGATATTGCTGACTGGTTCCATTTTTAAGTAAATCTTTGCATGGCGCACTGTTCTCTGGGGACTCACCTTCTGGAATTCAGAATTTTCCAAACCATCCATTTCTGGTTTCTTTGTGCCCCAGAGTTCAGTTCTCAGCTTATCCTTTTCCTCTCTCATTTCACTATAAACTGCAAGGAGAAACCAGGCTGCATTTTCCACATTTAGCTTGGATGTCTCCTCAACTGAATATCCAAGTTCATCACTTTCAAGTTCTGTCTTCCATCTGACATCAGACCTCAATTTTGCCAAGTTCTCTGCCACTTTCAAACAAGGATCGCCTTTCCTCCAGTTTCCAGTAACACATTCCTCATTTCCATCTAAGGCCTCATCAGAAATACCTTTAGTGTCTGTATTTCTACACAAATTAGATTACATTCAAACAGGAATTCATCTATTTATCAAAAGTCACCAGTAAGAGAATGAAAAGGCAGACTGCAAAGTAGAATAATATGTACATAATATACAACAAGGCATTTGTAGCCAGACTATATCAATAATTCCTATAAAAGCAATAAGAAAAATTCACTCAGACCAACAGAAAAATGGGAAAATTTTTTGAACAAGCACTTAAAAAAGATATCATCCAAATGGTCAATAAACATGAAATTGTACTTAGTGTGGATGTTTGGAATTATGTACCCCAGAAAAATATGCTCTTAAACTTAATCCATTCCTGTAGGTATGTACCCACTTTAAGGATGTTACTTCAGTTAAGATGTGGTCCAACTCATTCAGGATGGGTCTTAATCCTATTACTGGAGAACTTTATAAGCAGAATGAAATTCAGACAGATAGAAAGCCACTGGAAGCAAGAGGCTGAAAGTCAGCATAACCCGGAGGAGAAGAAAGAGGCCAGAAGAGATGGCCATGTGCATTGCTATATGACAGAGTTGCCAAGGACCAAGGATCACTGACAACCAGCCCTAGAATGCCAGTCTGCAGGAAGATAGCATTGCCCTTATGTTACCTTGATTTGAACTTTTCCTAGCCTCAAAACTGTGAGCCAATAAATTCCTATTGTTTAAGCTAACCAATTGCATGGTATTTGCTTTATCAATGAGTAAACTGAAACACTTAGCCTAATTTAAATGAAAATTAAAATCACAATGTGATACTATTACACATTCCCCAGAATAACGAAAATCAGTAAAACAAGATATCCCAAATGTTATCAAGAAGGAGTAGCATCCAGACTCTTAACACACAACTAGTGAGAGTGTAAACTTCTTTCTAAGACTGTATTGTATAACTACTAAAGCAGAACATACCATACCTTTTGACTTAGCAGTTCAAATCCTAGGTAGCTACTACCCAACAGAATTGCATACTTAAGTTCAAAACTCTTCACAGTAGCCCAAACCAAGAAAATACCCATATACCCATAGGCAGTAAAATTGGATAAATAAAAATTGTGGTACATTCATACAATGGGTTAATCTACAGGAATGGGAATGAACAAACTACAAGGACATGAAACAACATAGATGTAGTTCATAAACCAAATGCTGAATTAAAGAAGCCAGACACAAAAACAAGCACATGATATGAATATACACTTATATATAGTTCAAAAAGGCACAGATAGCTTTTAGTGATAAGAGATCAGGAATGTGCCTAGCTTTACTGCAGCAGGGTGCTGGTCATGTTCTATTTCTTGTGGTTTCATGAGTTCTTCTATTTCAGAAAACTCACCAACCTGTGATTTGAGATCTACATACTTTTCTGTATGTATGCTTTTACTTTTTCTCTTCTTCTGATGTTCCTGACTCATCCATTCTCTCCTTCTCCCCCACCCCCAGTTGTTCCTGCCTCTCCCTCCTGATCCTCCCCACCTGTTCCAGCCACAGGCCTCTGGGGCGGGGTGGGGGGGATCTATTGAGTCAGCTGGTCAACATGCAGTAGAGGTGCAGCTTTTGAGCAGAACTCTGGTACCAGCTCACCTCACAGGCCACTGTCAAACTCACAGATAGAATAAAATACCTGTCAGCTGTAGGCTGGATTGGACAAAATATAAAATTGATTCCTGTCTGTAAAGATAGTTTCTGGCCAGTGGTTTAGAAGTGGGCTGTGGGCATATCCAGTTTATGGGTACTTCCAAATCATTCTTCTGTTGAGTCCCTGACCCTAGCTAGATTTTAACCTTTGGAAACCCTGAAATCACCCTTTTATCTTCCTCACACTTGTTCAATAATTATTTCTTTGAGAAGCCAATAACAATATATTTAATGGATGAATAGACAACCTAGTGTTATGATGCTCTAATTTATCTCTCTGTTCATATCTCAAATGGTGACTTGGATGTGAAATTTCTGGATCGGTACCATAAGTCACAATCTATAAGGATGCAAAACTCCTTCAAAATTCTGTAGTTCACTGTTCAAAACTAGTATTTCAGATACCAAAAATTATGACTTGTTTCTTTCTTGACATCAAAAGGGTGCATTTGTTGCAATTAAAACACAGTCTTATAGTTTTATCTCATTTCATCTGAGGAAAAAGAATGATGTCACTCTGTGATGGTGCATTTTAGGGAGAGCCACTGAAGTTTCTTCATATGTTTCTGGTTATAAGAAGATAATTCTGTTTAAAATATTCAATTGCAGATATAAATGAATGTACCGTTGGCAGTGGTGGTTGTGAGGACCAATGCTGTAATACAGTTGGCAGTTATTACTGCAAATGTCAAGCTGGCCAGAAGCTGGAAGAAGATGGCAAAGGATGTGAAGGTAACACTTAGGACTGTCTGCTCACTGATAAGGAGAGAGAGAACATCTACGTAATGCAAAAGAGGGAGTTTGTTTTTTATCCAGAGCCAGTTGAAGTGCCTGTGTTGAATGTTGTCAAGAGCACAGATCTTCCTCTCATGTCTAGATTACAAAATTGTAACCCTAAGAACACTTCAAGTAGCTTATTATAGAAAACATATGATTATATGCTAGTTCGGTTGTGTCATGTTCTGATTATGGATTTCAATCGTTCATTTAAATCCCTGGATAAAGTACAGATTTTTGAAAGCATTTCATTTAATTCTTAAGTAAAAATGGTGCTTATCATAAAATACTCACATGCTGCTACTGTAGAAATGGAGGGGCACAAAACTAACCACAGGACTAATACTCTTGGTGTAGAAATAACTTTTGTACAAACTTCAATTTTCTGTTTCCTTTTTAAGTTAATTCCTTCCTTTCTTTATTTATTAATTCATCATTTACTCCATTTGACAATCATTGAGTTCCTGTTTTGTATTAGGCATTATTACATGCTCTGGGGATATAAAAATTAATGAGAAATAAATTCTGCCCTGAAGGATCTCACTGATTAGAGGCAAAGATTGAAACATAAACCCAAACTTTACAAAATGATGTTTTAAGGCATTATCGCACAAGGTTAAGTGCATTGCTTTCAAAGGGAGCTGGGTTTGAGTCCCAGTTCTGTCATTTACAATTGGCATGACCTTGGGCAAGGTATTTATTCTCAATAAGACTCTTTCCTCACCTGTAAATTTTAGGATAACAGTAATTCTTAAAACCAGAGCATTGTTGTAAGGATTGAGTGATTAAATGAGATAATGCATCTAAAACACTTAGAAGAGTGGGTGGCATATAGTAGATGTTCAAATGACAACTATGAATTGAACCCATATTTATAAGCTCAGTTGCTGGCCATTTGAGAATGCAATGGTGCCAGAGAATGCTTCCTTCTCTTCATCTCTAAAAGAGGAGATACCCAAACTGAAAATATCACCTGTAACATGCCTTACAATGGTCCTTTTTAATTATTTATTTCTATCTATTCATGCTACTAAAATGCTTTAGCATTTTATCTCTTCAAGCATTTTTAAAGACCACAGCAGGAAAGCATTTATTCTAATTACATTTCCACATTGATCTTACAAAAGTCACACTCATTTTTTTTTCTGACAATGTCTGTTCCTGATGGAGGATGTATGAATAGGTTGGTAAGAGAAAACAAAACAAACAAAAGACATCTGCACAGAAAGCACCAGTGGCTGGAGCTTTGGGTTTCACTGGAAGTACCAAAGACAAGACAAGTTGTAGGTATATGTATGTGGAAGTTTGAGGTTATTTTATGAATCCCCAAAAGATAAGGATTATGTTTGTAAACTAATCTATTCCTCTGTGTGTGATACTCTTAGATTGTATTAAATTCAACTGAGTTATCTTTGGTTAAATTACAAATTAAGATTAAGGCTTTTTTGATTCTACTGTGTAAGGTGTGACTCAGGTTGTGTCCCTGCCCTCTTGGTGGGTCTAATATAAATGGACACTCACATGGACAAACAGACACAAGAAGACACACAGAGGAAAGAACTTTGTCATTTTTGATCCTGCCATGTGACAGAAAGGAGAAGCCTCAAATAGCTACATCCCTGAGGAAAGATAGACCATTTGCCTGAGATCTCACAGCTGACCTTGGGAAGAGAGCTGAGATTGATATAGGAAGCCCAGAGGAACAAGCCCAATGCCAGCCTATAGCTGAGATCAGGAAGAAGCTGGGCCCACAAAGCCTCAGAGAAAGAGGAAGCCCAGAGGGGAAAGCTGAAACCTGGCAGAGATCGCCCGCCATCTTGCTTTAACACATGGCAGCTGACTTTGGTGAGAAAGTACCTCTTATGGTACCTTGAGTTAGACTTTCCACAGCCTTGGGACTGTAAGCTTTTACCCCAAATAAATACCCTTTATAAAAGCTGACAGAATTCTGGTATTCTGCATCAGTATCCCTTTGACTGACTGATGCAGTATAGGTAGGTAGGAGAATTTATAAGTTTCTCAGGAAGCAGAATGGTTCAGTTCCTTCCAGAAACAGTCAGGCACCAACAGAAAGAGCTCCAGGTAGGTATATAGCAGATGTTCAAGAGCAACGGCCTATGGGCCTTTCTAGATGGGCTTTACCCCAGGCAGGGTCCTCTAGGTCTGGAAAGGTATAATTTTACAAAGGCAAGTCCTAAATTCACCCAGGCTCTTTTTCATTCAAGTGTGATAATTTTTATTTCTGGATGTGATTGTTTGATAATAGTGTTCCCGGTATCGATTCACTATCGGAGGAATCTCCACGAACCTCCTAGTGTCCAGGGTAAAGGCAGGACTGTGACCACTGAAGTCAACACCGTCTGCCTGATAAGAATTTTATGTCATGATCCCTCCCCAGCCTGACAGGCAGCAACTTCTGATTCTCTTTGGCTGAACATTATTATTATCATGATTATCTTCATTATAAATAGATCTGAAGTGCCTCACACAGCAATTAGTCATTGTTTAGGTATGGTAATTGCCATTTTTTTTGAAGTACCAGTGGCCGGGGATTGAACCAGGAACCTCATATGTGGGAAGCCGGTGCTCAACCACTGAACCACTTTGACTTTCCTGAGTTGGTTTTGTTTTTTTTTAAAGATTTATTTTATTTATCTATTCCCTGACCCCCTTGCTGTTTTTGTGCTCGCTTCTTGCTCTCTGTGTCTATTCGTTGTGTGCTCTCTGTGTCTGCTTGTCTTCTCATCTTCTCTTTAGGAGGCACCAGGAACCAATGCTGGGACCTTCCGATGTGGGAGAGACGTGCTCAGTCACTTAAGCCACCTCAGCTCCCAGGTTTGTTGTGTCTCTCATGAGTCTCTCCTCTTTTGTCTCTTTTTGTTGTGCCAGCTCCCCGTGCGGGCCAGCTCTCCACGTGGGCAGGATTGCTTTCACCAGGAGGACCCGGGAAACGAACCCGGGACCTCCCATATGGTAGATGGGAGCCCAATCACTTGAACCACATCTGCTTCCCCCTGAGTTGGTTTTATCGTTTGTTTTGCTTCTTGTTCATTTTTGTTTATTCAGGAGGAACCGGGAACCGAACCCGGGACCTCCCATGTGGGAGGAGGGAGCTCAACCCCTTGAGCCACATCCACTCCCCCTTCTATTATTATTTTTAAAGTAACTATTAGGCTAATTGGGCACATTAGACTTTATACTCACTAATTCATTTATCTCATATTTTCATTGAAGTTAGTTGCTATTGATCTCTCACAAAGACGCCAAAATATTTAGAGAAGTGATTGCCATGGTTTCATTTAATTAATGTCCATTTGCACAAACTGAGTAAGAGTAAGTCAGTATTTGTGAGACTCAAGAGTTTAATACTGAGATAATGTTTCTTCCTACTGACCTAGATGCAGAACTGGGGCATGGCATTAGGGAGTGGGGCAACTCACTGTAAAGAGCCACCCCTCTTAGTCTCGTAGTTATATTTTAGCATGTTTTCCTTTTCATTTGCTTAAGTGACTATTTGGTAGAGATGGTAATGCTAGAGATTCAGTTGCTGGATTGTTAAACACATGATAATCTCAGATTTATTTGCATATGTAATTAAATTTTTTTTAAAATTAGAGGTCATTTTGAAATTCAGTGCATTCTAAAGCCACTTGCAAATGAGCACATCAATTCATGTGAGTGCACTAATGAGCCATTCATGTTTCTTTAGTGACTGCTAATAGTAAAAGTCGGTTGGTTTCAAAAGACCAAATGTTTTGAATGTTGCAGCCATAAAATTAAACAAACATTTAAAAAGATGTTTTCTTTGCATTAATTTGAATTTAATTTAACTTATTGGAATTGCTTTTTAAAATACAGATCAACATTTTAATGCAGCCATTTGGTGTAACAATAAAATTAGTCTATGGTATACTCTTAACTGGGATGAAAACATTTGTAAATGACCTTCTTAGCAAATACTGTTCTTTTAACGTTTTCTCTAAAGAGGTATAATTTTTAGAGTAGGCTTCTAATTAGCTCAATTACATTGGTAACCCCCTTATCTCAGGGATAACATAGAACCTAAAGCTTGGGTTCTGATTCACAGTGTACATTCTTACATGGTATAGAAGAAAGGGAAAAATAAAGAGGAGGAAGAACTGTCTGTCACTGAAGCTGTGGGTTTATTTATTTTGTTTGTGTACACACACACACACACACACACATACATACATACTTTAAAAACAATTTAATTTAATAACATAACTACCCACATGCTCTTCTTCAATCCTGTCCCCATGCCAACCCTGCCAGAGGTGGTTATCCTGAATTTTATGTTTATGATCATTTTGCCCTTATTTATATTATATACAAATATAGTTTTATCATATATGAGCATACTCAAATGGTATATTCTTAGTTTTTCTTGGTTTTGAATTTTATACAAAGGGTGTTATACTGAATGTAGTCTTCTGGATGTGATTTTTCCACTAATAGTATGCTACTAAAATGTTTTCGTTGCTGTGTACCACGATGTATAAATTCTTTCATTAATTGGCATTGATATTACAAACAGTGCTGCCTTATTATTCTTATACATATCACATGCAAGAATTTCTCTTGGGCATATATCTAGAAGTGGAATTGTTGCATCATAAGGTATGTGACCACTGAAATTTTGAAGGTAACGCTAAACTGTTTTCAAAGCAATGTACCAGTTAATTCCAGCATCAGCAAAGTTAAAGGGAGTCTATTGATCCACATTCTCTCCAACATCTGGTATTGTCAGACATTAACTTTTGTCAAAGAACTATGATGTAAAAAAAAAACAAAAAACGAACTATGGATGTGATATTTCATTGTGATTTTAAGTTGCATTTCCTTGATGATTAATGAGGTTGAGCATTTCTGTATATATTTATTGACTATATGTATGTCTTCTACCTCTTCAAAATATCTTGCTCATTTTTCTTCTGAATTATTTGTATTTTATTTATTGATCTATAGGAATTCTGTGTAGTTTTCATTTTTTGATGCCAAGTATTGTAAATATTGTTTCCCAGTCAATAGCTTATCATTTCACTTTCTTTGATTTGCCTTTTCAATGAACAAAAGTTCTTACATATAATGTAGTTGAATTTGTCAGTCTTTAATTTTCAGTGCTTTTTGTGTCTTGTTTAAGAAAACTTTCTGTACTCTATGATCAAAAAGTATTCATTTCTATTTTCTTGTGAAGTGTTGTTTTGACATGTAAATAGCTGTGCAATCTGGATTTTTGTGTCTGGTGTGAGATAACAATACATTTTTCCAATTGATAATTATAATTTTTAAACTCCATTTATTGGAAAGTACTTCCCTTTTCCAGCTCACTTCTCTCATACATTCAAGTTCCGTGTACACATGGGTCTACTTCTGGGTTCTCTATGTTCCGCTGGTTGAATTGTCTATTTTGGTGCCAATAAATATTGCCTTAACGTTACACTTACATGCATTCTTCCAGTCCATTTTTGGCCATTTGCACATTTATATTTTTAATTTTAGAATCAGCTATAAGTTCAATGAAAAACTCTTTGGTATTTTGGCTATGTAGACTAATTTGAGGAGAAATGGTGTCAATGCATCCTCATGTAACATTTTCCCTTTTAGGATAATATTTGTTGAAGTTCTTTTCTAGATACCCTTGTTGGATTATGCAAGTTACCTTGTATTCCTAATTTACTATCTATATATATTTTTATTAAGAATGTATGTTAGATTTTTTTTGACATATTCTGTATTTTATTGTTATTTTACATTATATTTTACACTCATTTATGAGAATGCACCCAGAAAAACAAAAATTATACATCTTAGTGAATTTTTTTTTCTTACATAAATGTTATTTTATATATATATATTTTTTAAAGGTGCTTAGATTACCTAATTATTACTCAGAAATTACAAGGATTCCCATGTTCCCCACCTCCCACACCTCCCACAACATCCCACACCAACATCCTTCATCAGTGTGGGACATTACCCATAATGTCTCGTTGGTTAAAATGACATGCTTTTTCTTCTTTGATTTGCTAGTGAGGATTATGCTAATTCTGGGTTTTCAAATATAAAACTCTCTGCATTTCTGGATAAACCCAATTGGGTGTTATATCTTTGTTTTCTGTAGATGTAATTTGTTATTATTTTGTTTAGAACTTTTGTATTCATAACTATGAGGGAAATGAGACAGAAATTTTTGTTTCTCATCTTTTTTTTTTTTTTTTATGGCAGATGCTTCTCAAGCAGGGGCAATTTTGGCAATGTCTGAAGACACTATTGTTTGTCACAAGTGAGGGAAGGGATGTTGCTGGCATCTAGTGGGGTAGGTCAGGATGCTGCTAAACTTCCTCTTCTTCTGTGACTCTAATTATACATTTGATAGACCCTCTCATCCTGTCTTCCATGCCTCTTTCTTTCATATATTCTATTTTATTTTCTCTCATTACTGTATATGTTCAACCATTCCATTAAGTTTATGATTTCAACAGTTTTACTTTACTTTAAACTTTAAAATGATAATTTAAAATCTCATTATTTTCAAATCTGTAGATACCTCTCCATTTGTATGCTCATTTTTATAAGTGTGTGCTTTTCTTTTACTATTTCACGCATAGCTATTCTATATTCTGCATCTGATTCCAATATCTGTGATCCTTGTGGGGGTCTAAATCTATTGTTTGTATGTGTATGTGTGTTTAATTTCTAGAACATTAGTTATACTCACTTCCTTTTCCACATTATATATACCTCTGGTATAGAACTTCTACCATAGAATTGCATTTAGTTATTTACACACCCGTGTACCTGTGTCATCTATTAGACTAGGAATGTATCCTGGGAAATGGCCATATCTTATCGTTTTTTTCATACCCAACTCACAACTGTATGGCACCTGGCAGAATGCCCTAAATGCTTATTTAATAAATGAATGGATGAATGAATACACATCCATTAAGAACTTAAATGTATAGTATACAAGCATACTGTCAGTTTATCTTTTATTCATTTCCTTATCTATAGATTCCAGTCATGTGGGGATTGTCATTTAAAGTCTGAGTAGTTGAACAGTTTGGTTATCAGTATAGGTCTTTGTGGCAGTTTGAAGTTCTTTTATGAATCCCCAAAAGAAAAAGATTATGTTCTTGAGCTAATCCATTCCTATTGGAGTAAGATCCTTTTGATTGGACTACGTCAGTGAGGCGTTACCAGGTTGAGTCTCTGCCCTCTTACTAGAGCTGATATAAATGGAGACACACAGAGAGATAGACTCAGGAAAATGGAGCTTTGCCATTTTTGACCCAAAAGTAATTTTAATGATATTTCGGGCCATTTATTTTCCTGAAACACATTAGAAATGATAATGTGAATAAACAGAGAATGTAACTCAGCATGTGCTTGTTCTGAAATTATAGAATTATAATTAACAGAATTTACAGAATCATAATTTATAGAATTATAAATATAATTTATAGAATTATAAATAAGTTTCTATAGATGGAATCCCAGGAAATTAAATGATTTGAACAAGCTCAGAATTCTAGTTGGTAGACAAAGTAGCAGCAGAAGCCAGGCTTTTTTATTTGTTGTTCAGGGTTCTTTCCTCACATTGAATTGATAGGCAGTGTGAACTGGATACAGAACAGGTTAATCTGAACTGTGGAGTCACAGTGCTAAGGCCATCAACTCATAGAGGCCAGGATCTACAGAGAGATTGACTCTGGGAAACTCCAAATGTTATTTTTTAGAAACATACAATCTTTTTTTGTGGAGCTAGGAAAGAATCCAGCTCCCCCTTTCCAATTTGTCATTCCTCCCATTTGATCAATCAATCTGGTCAGTAATCATTTATTGGGTAACTACTATGTGCTCAGTACTGTGCTGGGTAATTTGATAATACTGGAGTAGTACAAAATAATGGTTTCCTCCTTCAGGGTTCATTATCATTAAGCATCCTGGATATAAAATTACTGTGTGATATTTTAAATGAAAGTACAAGTAATTATATTATATGCTTTGAGAGTTCATCCAGGCCAGCTTCTGGCCTCCAAGCAGCACTATATATAAACCAACTGGATGTTTATCCTGGTATTAGACATCTCCAAGGGAGTGGGTTCTGGAACTTCTTTCCGTACTCTATTTAATAACCCTTGCTATCAGTAAATCCTTCTCTATGTGTAAACTATATTGCTCCTGTTGAAGTTTAATCCTCTTTGATTTTATTTTTTTCTCAGTTCAGAAAGACTGAATCAATCAGACTCCTCCTCTACGGACTGTTAGCACCTGAAATATCATATATATATGATATAAGATATATATTTATATATATATGTTCTTGAGTTAATAAAAATGACTTGAGATAATTAATAAAGATTTGTCTACTTCTTTGTGTTGCGTCTCTCAATAGTCACTTTATCAAGGGCCTCCTTCATAGCCATGGCACTGGAGAGAATGTTAAGGCGGGAGCAGTTCCATGGCCTCAAGGAGCTAATAGTCTATTAGGGTGATATAAAAATGGAGAATAATTTCAGAAAACTCCCATATAGTCTATCTCCACATACTAAAGAAAAGGCTATCCTCTTGAATTTTAAGAAATATTTACAATGCAGAATTTGTTGTTTAAAAAGGTTGGGCAACTTAAAATTCTTGTGTCTTATAATATTTAACACATGAATGTATGCAGAATTTCTTTCTATCCATTTATTCACCCAACATGTATTTGCCCAGTACACTGTGCATCATGTAGAACAAAGAGCACACATTTGGGCTTGAATATTGACTCTGCTATTTACTAGCTGTGAGATGCAAGGCAAATTACTTATATCTAT
>JAQZBX010033515.1:0-25353 GCA_029593785.1 Cabassous unicinctus | reverse complement strand
GTGTGTCCCCCAGTGGCTGCCTGCCACAGGAGGTCATCTGTTAGGGAAACCCAGGGCCAAGGCACTCTGGCACGGGTCACTGCAAGCTTGTCTTCATCACACTGTTTCGAGCTGCTGCACGGAGAGGACTTGCCCCTGAAGTCGTGGGCCAAGGCCACAAACCCTGGCCAGCTCAACGAGAACTATCATTCCAAGTGTCAATCACCCATGGGAAAGGTGGGTCCCCAGGAGAGAGCCCACATCTCAGAAGGCGAGGTGGCAGATGATAGTTTTCCCCCAGAATGCACTGCCCCCTTGTTCCAGGGTGACAAAGCTCCAGAATTTTAGCTGGGCACATGGCTGACCCAGGAGGAGCACATGTCCAGACTCCGCTGCAGCTCAGTGTGACCTCGTCACTAAGCTCCGGCCAACAACGTGTGAATGGCACGTCAGAGTGCAGCTTCCAGGACCCTTCCTTAAAAGAGAGCTGGTGCTTGTTGCCCTTTGCTTCCTGTTTTTTAGTGCCCCCCTACACTCTAACATCTAGATCTTGATGTGATGGCTGGAAGTCTGGCCACCATCTTGGACTACCGAGGACCACACAAAGGGAGATCAAGGAGTTGCTGATGCCAGCAGATGGCCTTCCTCTGTGAACTGCTGCCTTATTTAAACCTTTGTCACCTTAAGTCTCTGTTTCTGCAACTAAGGAATCAGTGGGCTTGAGAATGACGTGCCTCAGGCAGAGGAAAAGATCTCTGCCTTCCCTCCAGGCTCTGATTTAAAGGTGGGTTCTGGGGGCTGTGGAACTGCGATGGTGCCCATCACCCAGAGGCTGCCCAGATGCTCAGACGGGCAAGACCCGGGGCCCAGGGAGCAAGCCTCATCTGCCTGGGGGCTGCGCGGTGGAGGGGGTGCTCTGCATGGAGCTGCCCTGCCTGTCACTCCTGGGAGAACCACCTCGCACACTGGGCCCGCCCGCCCGCCCCCGCGGCAGAGCAGGGAGGCTGGATCACCTCCCTCCCAGGCTCCTGTCATCCAGGACCCAGCAGCCCTGCAGCGGCCGCCCCGGCTCTCTGACAACAGGGACAGCCGCCCCAGCACAGCAGTGGTGACAAGGCGAGGAGGTGTCTGCCAAGCCCCTTCTCCGAACGCAAAGCGGTGTCACTTGGATTGCTATAATTATCTGTGGGAACGTAAAGGGTAATTAGAGAAGCGCACAGTCTGCTTAAACACGCCGCGTGCCCCAGGAATAGCAGGGGGCGGGCGTGCACATCGCTGAGGGACTGGCGGCATCTGCAGAGCGGAGGCGGCCAGGCCCTGGGCGGCCAGTGAGGTGGGGGTCCAGCAGAGACGACCCCCGCTGCTTCCGAATGAGCAGCCCATGGACAGCTGCAGGAAAGGGCCCCAGGAAATCCCAGCCTCGGCCCGCCCTCCTTCAAGAATACAAACCGGCTCGGCCTGCATGATAAGGAAAGTGGAAGGGGCAGCCCGCCGCCCCCGGCCCATTTCCTGCCAGCCTAGAAGCTTGCAGGGCCTGGAGGGAACGGGCCTCTCTCCTGGATGACCCCCACAGAACCTCCCCAGCAGGCAGCTCCTGGGCAAACCACACCTGGAGGGGAGGTTTCTCGGACCCAGCAGAGTGGGCGCAGCCTGGCTCTTTCTCCCGGGAGGCCTGTCAGCAGCCCCTCAGGCTGGGGCCGGGTGGGGGTCACTGCTGAAGGCCCAGGACACAGGCCCCGGTCACCCCACGGCAGGATGGAGAACCCGTCTCCAGGACCCGTGTGGGCTGACCTAAGGGGTGATCTCACCTCACACGCCAGCTCCGACGCCCTCGAAGGCCGCCCGAGAACAACATCCACGACTGCACGAGGCGTCCCACCCCTCCACCTGAGCCGAGCGCCCGCGAGCCCTGCACAGACACACGCTGCCCCACCCGGGAGGCCCAAGGGCCACTCCTCAGGCTCCACGTGTCAAAGTCCAGCCGCCAGGGGCTGCAGGAACAGACCTCTGCAAGATCTGCACTGCTCACCAGACCACATTCCACACGAGATTCAAGTTGTCATGTCTTTGTCTCCTTCTCCCCCTAAAATGAGACCCCCCAGGACAGCACCCACCTCTCCACCTTTGATTCAGTAAAAACAAGAACGCCCTCGGCCAGAGAGTGACCCTGGCCTTCGTGACCGCTGCCCCCAGTGACAGGATGGGGGCGTTTACGCAGCGTGTCCAAGGACCCCCTGGCCTGGGATCCGACCCTGACGCCACAGCTGAGCACTGTCTACCCCAGCTGAATGCACAGGAGGCCTGGGCTCCATGTTTGCTGAGTTGATTATTTTTTAATTAGGGTAAAATATATATAATGTAAAAATTGCCATTTTAACCATTTTTAAGTGAACAATTCAACGGCATTAATTTGCCATCCTTATCGCTTAAAGGAACCCATTAAGCGATAGCTCCCCATTCCTCCCTCTCCCAGGCCCTGGGAACCTCCAATCTACTTTGTCTCTATGAATTTGCTTATTCTAGACCTTTCCCTAAGTGGGATCACACGATACTTGTCCTTCCAGGCCTGTTTCACTTAGCTTAGCGTTGAGCTGCGTGTGAGTCACGGAGAAGCACAGGCTGGTGAGCAGAGTGCCTGCCTTCCATCTCAGCCTGGGAGGCAAGCGCAGGCAGTGCAGGAAGACAGGGCAAGGCCGGTGTGTAACGAGCGCCTCCCCTGGGACAGGAGCCCCTGGACAAGAGGCCCTCAAGGTCCCCGGGCAGCCTCTGCAAGGCCTGGAGTGGTGCCCCAAGACTCCCACAGAGCCCGCCATCCCACGGGCCTGGGGAACCCCCTTGGGAGTCACCTCTGAGCCGGGGAAGGTGGAGTCCACCCTGGAGATGGGGACAGTGACGTCAACCTTCTATTTCCTCCAGTCCCTGCTCAGGCACCCGGGCCACGTTAGGATGTATCCTCTTAAGCGCCTCCTCGGTCTGGGTCTGACCCCCACCCCACCCTCAGTTCCCCAGTGCCTGAGTGCCAAGAGCTTCCCCCACCTCTTACCGCCTGCGAGCCTCTACCTCGCGGCTGGCAGAAGCTTGCTATCACCCTAATGAACTAGGACACCTCCTTGCTCAAAAATCCCAACTCCTCCCTGGCCCAGGAGGAGCTGAGCAGGCGGGGCAGGGGAGCTCCCTGCCCCCTTCCCACGCACTGTGCAGTCCAGCCGCTGCGGGGCCCTGCTCCTTGACCACGCACGTGCCCCCCCCCACCAGGCCTGGCTCACACGTGACCCCCAGCCCCGATTCTCCACAACGGACTCTAAGACCCAATTCCGACGCCGTCCCCTCCCATCGTGGCAGGAGCTGGCATTCCTGGGCGACTCCACATGCTGGACACTGTGCTAAGTGCTTTACAACATCTTCTCAGCGACCCCAGCCCCACGGAAAAGTCAGTCTTTATTCACATCTTATAGAAAACAGGCAGGACTAGTCCAACCTGGCTAAGACCGCAGCGGGCAAGAGCCCGGTTCAGACTCCACTCCAAGGTCGGGCTCTGTGAAAGGCCTCTCCAAGGCACATTCACAGAGCCCATCGCGTCTGCTCACGGACTTGCGGAGGGCACGGCTGGGCCGCCTCACCTTTTCCTTTTTTTTTTGTGGTACCAGGGCCGGGGATTGAACCAGGACCTTGCTTGTGGAAAGCTGGTGCTCAACTGCTTGAGCCCCATCCGCTCCCTACCTCACCTTTTAATACTGTCCTTTTAATCTTGTCCCTTTGCACATGCTGGGGGTTCAACGAACACACATCCTGGAAAGAGGCTGATTACCTTTCCTGAGCCAAGTTTTGGCCAAAACTTCAGCCAGCCACAGACTGGGGTGAGGGTGGCCCCAGAAGTAATTTTCCAGAAGGAACATCACTACAGATCTTCCTTCTTGTTTGGGGGGTCTAGCTGGACCCAGGAAAGGAACGCAAAGGGAAGGGAAATTGCGAATATGCTCCACCACTCCAGACCAAAGAAAGAAAGGATGCTGGCCTGCTGAAAAAGCCTGTCTCCCTGGGGGCTCCCCAGGAAGTCACCTCGAAGCTACACCAGGCTGCTGAGTGCCAGGCACCCAGAAAAAGAAGGCTTGAGACCTCCTTCCAGGATGGCCAGGTCCAGGACTCCGCTCTTCCCAGGGCATGTTCCTCACAGAGAGAACCAAGGACTCTCCGGCTCTCCCAGGGGCCTCAGCTACACCCTCTCGGGTGCTTGCTTGCTCCATCCAGGGTCCTCTAAGACCACCTTGGAGGGTGCTCTAGTTTTTACTTGCGTCAATGGAGGTAAAGGATGGGCATGCAAGTCATGCTCAGGAGTTGGGAGCTGGAGCTGCTGAGGGCTGGCTCTGTCACCTACAGGCGGTGTGATCCCAGGGCCTCGGGGAGGCTCACCACGCCAACCATTAGGAGCTCCAGAAGGGAGAATGTAAGAAGACCGAGCCGAAGCGAGGCACACGGCATGTACCCAACAAACGCTGCCCTTACATGCCCACTGGGCCCCCTTCCAGACAGGCTACCTCAGGCCTGGGAGCCCGCTCTAGCCCCTGGTCCCACGACACATGAAACGACCCCTGGGGCCAAGTCAGCATCCAGGTCAGGGGTCAAGGAGGAACCTTTAGGCTGCAGTCATGGCCTGTGGGCAGGGAGCTTCTCCTGCAGGCAGCCCAGGGCCCAAGCAAGGAACTCTGTTCCTTAAAACTGAACAAAGGCTCTCAGCAGGAACACTCGGACCCGGTCAGGAGAATGAAGAGGTTACTGCAAGCGTAAATCTTCCCCGAAAGCCCTTCTTGCATAAACAAACACCTGGGAAAGGCAGCCTCGGCCTGCCCCGGGCTGCCTGCCCCTGGAGGTGGGGATGAAGCCTTGGGGACTGGCAGGAGATGCTCCCGCAGCTAGGAGGGAGGCTCCCGTCCCGAGACCAGAGCACACCCCGGGAGACTCAGCTGCCCGTTACAGAGCTCCGTGTGTGTGACTGAAGGCCCTTTAATTCCCAGTTACGTAACACGGCTCACCGCTGAGCTCGTCCACACGTGCCGCAGTTCTCTAACTGCCGTGGTCCGGGGAGCGTCATCACCACGCCATGGGGTCACCTCAATGAAACAAAACCGTCCTAAAGCTGTTGGAGGGAGCCAGGCTCTTCCAGAGAGCAGCCGGAGGCCTTCAGCCCATCACAGAGACAGAAAGAAAGGCCCTCCCCAGAGCGTTTCCCCACAGAATTCAACTGCTTCCTGAGCCAAAGTGCTCAGAAAGAGTGGAGCCTCTACACCAAGGAGCGGGCTTCCTGCCAGGGACGCCTGCGCCACGCTTTCCCGTACCTTTCATGTAGGCCTCAATCTTCCGGATGAGCTCATAAGACTTGGAGCGGTCAAGCAGGGTCCTGATGGCAGGGAGGGGGTCCAGGACAATGGTCTCGGGGTGGGCATCGATGTATTCCTGAAACAAAAGCACACGCCTTCCTGTCAGAGAGGGGACACTGGTACTAAAACCAGGATGACGAGCAAGACCCTCCCCAAGGCCGTCCTCATCTTCTCCCTCCCACCAGCCTGCTTTCCGTCTGGGGCGCCCATCGCACCGTCTGGGGATGCAGCCTGCATCCAGTGGGTGCATCCCATCCTGGGGCCGCTGGCTCGGGAGTGAACCGTGGCCCTGAGCTGACCCAGAGCAGGGCTCAGTGCTCTTGCTGGGCATGCCAGGAAGAAAACACCCTCTGCCACACTGGAGGGGAAAGAGGAAGTTCAGACACGGGTCGCTGTTAGCAGTCATCCTGGGATCTTATGGAGAAGGCCTGACTGTGCCAAAACTCAGAAATGGAGCCAAAAGAGAAATCAGAGATGAGCAAAGGAGTGAAACGAGGCTCTGGGTACATCGCTTGAGCCCTGGATAGAGCCTCACCTGAAACCAGATCTATCTACTCCACAGGCCGATTACACTCAATGGACAATGGCTGTGCAGAGGCCGGCCCTGATAAGGATTCTGAGGTCATGAACAAGGTAAGCGTGAAATGCTGCTGCAGTCAACAGAACGGCCTCTGGGGAGGTGTGGACGTGTGTGCCTGGCACTCACACGGTTCAACTCGACGAGGACTTATGGTACCCACTACTTCACGGTAACTATGGAAATGCAAGAGAGACCGTGACAAAATCATGGTCTTTAAGGAATCTGCAATCTACTTGAGAGAAATAACACTAGTGCCTACAGGGAAAAAGAGGTTATTACCTATAACAAAATTTAACAAAAAGCAGAGTGAAGTTTCCAGGAAAAGAACACGGCTGAGACAGGAATGCCGCTGCGGCCCTGGCCCTGCCACCGGCCACTCTGGGACTACAGGAGCCCCCACCCAACTCTACAGGATGGTCCATCAGACACGGTCAATGCAACCCTCCCACGGGCTCTAACACTCAATCCCAAGAACAAAACTGCAGAAGGCTGGAGTGAGAGGGTCTCAGGGAGAGTGCCAGCCTGAGGATGGCCACCAGCTGAATTCATCCATGCCACGCCCTCCCCGCCCCCCACTGCCCACCCCACGGGGTCCATAAGACCCGCCTGCGAGGTCGGCGAAGGCCAGGGAAAAGAACACCCACGGCACTTCTTTTCTCGTAAAGCCCACCAACAGAAAGAGCAATTTGGAATTGCTTTTTTGTTTTTCAGTGAACCTACTCGGGTTTCCAGTAATCATTTTTAAGGATGCTCGTGACCAAAGCCAGAGATCCATGTCCACTTCTTGCTGAGTTGCTGCCCCTGCCTCCCCTTCGTGTTTGCAGCAGAGCGTCCAGCTGCGGGCCCACAGGTGCCCGCTGCTCTGAATGTCCCAGACAATTCTTGCGCTGCTGTCCTCACCCGAGTCCGTGGACCAACACCTCTCCCTCCTCGCAGCAACTCTCCCCCCACAGGCATTCTGCAGAGCTAGAAGCGGAGGAGAGGCGCCTCCAGAGCTCTTCCTCCTCCCGAGAGGCGAGTCGACAGTTTGCAGCTGCCCTGCTGGCACACAGTGGGGAAGAGCCCAGGCCACCCCCGGCCAAGCAGCCAGGCCCCTCGCTCCTGACAGCCTCGGCTTCACCCACGGCCCCCCTCTCCTTTGGGCTCCCCTCAGCCCTCGGCAGCCTTCTCTCCCAGGACTCCTCTTTGAGTAAGGCCCGAGCTTCCATGACAGCGTGGCCTCCGCGAGCCGCTGCCCACCCAGACTCACACACCGTATGAAGTCACACAGCGTCCTGAGGCTAAGCCTCCATCCACTTGACAAGAGCACGCTCGGGGCACCGCGCAGGTATGGTGGACACGGCTCGAGGCCTTCCCCACCCTACCAGGGACAGCCCCAGCCGACGAAGACACAGTCTGGGGCAAGAGCTGGAGGCGCTGAGCGGGTCTCTCCTCCCTCTCGCCTCCAACACGGCAGGAGGCAGCCTGGTGTGGCGGATAAAACCAAGAAGCCCAGGTGCCCGCACTGTCACCTGCCCCCCTCCCCCACCCGCGACAGGCCACTGGCCTCTCGGGGTCTCACTTTACTTGTCTGTGAACTGTGAACCGGGGACCTCAAGGGTCCTTTTAAAACTGCTCTCCAGTTCCGAGAGTCTAAATTAACTGGAAAGACAAGTACCAATTCACGGAGCAGACTTCAAGACCACACACAGGCTGTTCTAGAACCCACTGGATAGCAGCAACAGGCAACAGGCAAAACCAGAGGCGTCCGCTTCGACGGGCTGGGCCACCTCTCCCCGCACAACCTGAGGTCGCTTAGAACGCGGCGCTGTCGGCGCCTTCCGCCCCCGCTCCAAACCCTCCAGTCTCTGTCCCCAGCAAGAGGACCCCGGGGTTGCTGAGTATCACAGAGCTGATGCCGCTTCCACTTTCAAGCATTAGGGCTGTGACCTTAACAGAGAGCTCAGAATCATTAAGACGTGAATTCAAGCCAAATTCATGAGCGAAAGGAACTAAAAGAAACCAAGGGGATGAGCATTGGACAAGCAGGCGCCAACAAGCCTTTCACCAGGATGAAATCATCAGTATCACCAGAGGAATTGCTCCTAAATACGTGCTCTTTTGGGATCAGGATGGAAAGGGCAAAGAGATTTTCCAACGCCCAGCCATCCACAAGTGGATTTTCTTCCAGGCTTTCAGCTTATCTATTGTATTGTGGGCCTCATGCATTTTTCACAAGTCTCTTAGAATTAGCAAACAAACTGCTGGAAGGCTGAGCGCCCTGTGCCATTTTATCCCCACGCAGAAGAGATCCAAATGGTCTCCAGGGCAAATGGCAAACTCATGTTCCGTGTTCCGTTAGAGAGAAAGGGATCCTGGACGTTAACAGGGGAAACCTGGTTTCAAGCCGACTGAAAAGAGGGAAAAGCAAAAGACCTAGGCCTGGGCCAGGAGGCCAGGAGCACTGGACACCACCGATTGCTTGCTGGAGGGGAGAGGAGTGGAATGGGAAGCCCCAAGTTCAAATCCTGACTCTGCCACTTATACTATGGTTTTGAACAAGAAGCTGGAGTTAACTCTGAGATTGTTTTCTCATGTGCAAAATGTGCATTCTGTATAAAACTTAGGGAGCTGCTGTGGGGATCAAGGAGTTTATAAATACAAAAGAGAAAAGGATTCTCATTATTATGCTGATACATGCCCTCTTAGGGCCCACTCTGACCCACGGTCTCTTAGCTCACCTTGCCCTGCCCCATCCAGCAGACCAAGGAGGAGCGGGATGGGTGGCCAGGCTGTTCTGTTCTGTGCCAACCCCCCTGCTGATACGGCACCCGAAGGCCCCAAGGCAGCCCAGCTCCAGGGAGAGGCCTCTGTGGACGGCCAGGTCCCAGCGCGGGAGTCTGCCATGCTGACTCGGCACAGCCTCCCCTTCCCAGGAAGCAGCAGAGGTGCTCGCGCATGGAACCCACTCCGCATTCCGGGGAGGAATGCGCACTCTGTCCCCCGCCCCCGGGACACAGATGGTCCCTTTTGAGAAAGCAGTGCCTCATCCCGTAGAGAAGCACACCACAATTATTTATAGAGATCTGCACTGTGTCCAGCGCACTGTAACATGTGTTCTGTGTCTGAGATTTGCGTCAAGATATTCCAGGCACGGGGGTGGGCAGGGAAGTCGGGGAGGGACAGAGGAAACGAGAGTGGCCCCAGACTTGGTAACTGGTGAAGCGGTGTGATGGCTACAAGGGAATACATTTCATCATTCTCTCTTCTCAAGTATTTTTAAACTTCCCATAATAAAAGCTTGGGGGGGGGAAGGAGGGAGAGGGCATTGCTGGTGACCAGCTTCTCCCCTTCTTCCACCCTGTACTCCCAGCTAAGCCAGAAAGGGGTTCAGGGAGTGGGTGCAGCCCAGTGGTTTGAGCACCTGTTTCCCATGTATGAGGTCCCAGGTTCAATTCTCAGTACCTCCTAAAAAAAAAGAAAGAAAGAAAGAAAGGGGCTCAAACATCAACCACCAACGCATTCTTCCAGGGAGAAGCAAGTGGAGCTACCCAGATGGCAAACACAGTGGGAGATTAATCGTGGCAATAATGATGATGACAAATAATCAAAATTATAATTTTAAAATAATAGCAGCCACAATTTGCCTGGCACTTGCCATGTGCACATTACTAGGTAAAATGCCTTTCAAGCATCATTTCATTTAATATAAAATTCTACGAGGTAAGAGCTAAAACCATAAAACTCTAAGAAGAAAACACAGGCATAAATCTTCGTGACCTCGGATGAGGTAATGGTTTCTTAGATTTAACACCAAAAGCATAAGAAACAAACAAACAAAAATAGATGAGTTGGGCATGATCAAAATTTAAAACTTTTGTGCTTCAAAGGAAACTATCAAAAAAGTGAAAAGACACCCCACAGAATGGGGGGAAATATTTGCAAATCATTTATCTGATAGGCGTCTAATATCCAAAATATTTAAAAGAACTATAACAACGATAAAAAGATAAGCCAATTTAAAAGGGGGCAAAGGATTTGAATAGACATTTCTCTAAAGCAGCTATGCAAAAGCCCAAGAAGCAAGATGTTCAACAGTATATTATTCATCAAGGAAACTCAAATCAAAACCACAATGAGCTGCTACGTCACACCCCCAGGGTGGCTATAATAGAAAAGACAAGCGCTGGTGAAGATGTGGAGAAATCAAAATCTTCATACACTGCTGGTGGGAATGTAAAATGATGCAGCTACTTTGGAAAAGGATCTGACAGTTCCTCAAAAAGTTAAGCACAGAGCTCCCATGTGCCCCGGCAACCCCACTCTTAGGCACACACCCATGAGAACTGAAAACATGTCCACACGGAAGCCAGCACACAACTGTTCACAGCAGCAGTATTCCTAACAGCCAAAAAGTGAGGGAAAAACAAGTATTCGCCAACAGATGAATGGATAAACAAAATGCAATCAATGGACTAACTCAGCCATAAAAGGAAGAAGTACTGATAAATGCTGTGACATGGGCGAACCGTGGAAACGCTGTGCTGAGTGAAAGACGCCAGGCGCAGAAGACCACGATTGATTCCATTTATACGAAATGCCCAGAACAGGCAAACCACAGAGGTGGGCAGTACACGAGTGGCTGCCTAGGGCTGGGGGATGGGAATGGTGGGGGTGCTGGCTGGGGGGTGCGGTCTCTTTTTGGAGTGATGATTGTGGTCGTCTTACTCAGCTTTGTGAACAGACTAAAGCCGCTGAATCGTACACTTTAAATGGGTGAACTGTGCATATACGAGGACCCCCATTTTACAGATGAGGTCCAAGACTCAGGGAGGGGCACAGTCACAAGCAGGAAAGGCGGGATGTGAAGCCAGGTGTGGTGCAGGTAACCTCTTCACTTTACAGAAAAGGAGAGGAGAGGAAACTGTCAGCGCTGTGTGGTGTCTGCTCCTCCAGCCCAGCTTCCCCACCCCTCCGAGGGGAGATCTCCCAAGCAACCCACCGAACCTCGGCCTCCTAATCTGGCTGAAGAGCCTGGCCAGGCTCCCAAACCCACACAGCCCGGTGGGCAGACTTTCAGCCGTTGGGTCACAAGCACAGGCAGGAGGGTGGGGCTGGCGAGGCAGGATCAGCTGTGAGGAAGGAGCAAGGCCAGAACCGGGGGGCCTAGCTCAGCCCCAAAGTTCTCAGTCTCAGGCTCCTGAATAAACCTGCCCCCCTCCCCTCACAGTGCTATGGGGGACCCGCAGCTCCAGGCGCAGGAGGTCTCCAGGGGCCACGAGCATCGCGGTGAGGTGAGGCTGTCCACAGGCCCTGGCTCCAGAGCCCCAGACGCTACTGGACCTGTGAGGTGGTGGGGCTGGCACTGGCCATGCCCAGGCAGGGCCCAGGAGGGGGATGCTGGACCACCCCGCTCGGCCGCCGCGTGGGCCCAGGCCCGATCAGCCCCCAGAGGCGCCACAGCGGCCAGGCCGCCTGCCCTCCCCCCTGCACCCCCTTGTGCTCTCCCCCACCCCCTCTTTCTGAGCTTCAGCTTCCCATTCTCCATCATGCAGGGAGAGGGGAGGGAAGGTGGGCCACCACAAGCTGATTGCTGTGAAACCAAAACTTCAGCCAAAGGGGGAAGGATGACGGACTAGTTTTATTTTCTTAAGTGTGCTTTTCTGTATCTTAAATTCTATAATGAACATGTCTCTATCGTAACCTGAAAAAAGAGAAATTACATTTTTAAAGAGAAAAATATTCAAAAAGCTGCAATAATTATTTTTTAATTAAGAAGTGATCCCTCCCCCATATCCCACCACACTAAAAAAATAAAAACAAACCACACACATTCCATAGGAGAGACCACAAAACGTCTCAGCACGTCCCAGTGGACGATTAAACAGTCATCAAACTCTCCCATCACGGTACACACCATAGCACTTTTTCTGGTTTTCAAAGGTGCAGTTCTACAAAAGATTGGATTTGACCCTCAAAAAGCAACTTGGTAGGATCTACTGAGCAAACACCCGTATTTTTACTTCCATTTTACAGGTGAAGAAACTGAGTTTCTGAGAGGCAAAGACTGTCTCGAGGCTGCAGGCAGCTGGGGCTTTGCCAGGATTCCCAACCAGCCATTACGATGTCAAACACAAGACATTTCCAGTGCCCCTTGTCACCCGTCCAAGCACAAATTATGTGGCTGCAGTGCTTTTAATTCCCATAACAGCTAAGGCCACATTTCAAATCTAGGTGCTGGAGAGGCTTGTACACAAGCTGGGCTGACCCAGGGGGTCGTGTATGGGTGGGGCAGGCTGGATCCAGGACAAAGGGGGCCGGAGCCCAGGGCCAGTGATGGGCGAGGCGTGTCAGAGAGGAGGGGCTGCCCTGCCCTGTGTGGAAGCAGGGCCCACGCCCCTGGCAGCTCCAGCAGAGGGGTCTCCAACACAGGGGCATCTGGACACTGCCAGTTGAAAGGTGGCTTCCTCGTTAGTCATGCTCGGCGGATGTCTACAGAGCGACCCTTAGAGAGCTCCTGATCTGAGCAAGGTGGAACCGGGAACCGCATGGCAAGCACTGGCACGGAACCGCATGCAGGTGGACGGGCTCAGTGCCAGCCCATAGAGGCCCGTCTGCCGTGCGCTCCACCAAGTGTGCAACCCAAAGGCCGAAGCAGAGGAGGAGACGCTTTTTAGGAGGGGATTCACAGTACTGGAAGTGAGGTTCAGAAAAATCCTGCTGGCAGTGTGGGGCACCGAGATCCCAGAGCATCCAGTACCAAGAAAGTCAATTCCTGGTTGGTAACAAGCCTCCTTCCCTCCTCCCAGAAGCCAGTGTCCCTGGCCCCCAGCCCCGAGAGGACGTCACGGTAGGAGGACTGGAGCTGTGCCCTGGGAGAGGGAAGGGGCTTCCTCCTACCAGTCTGCTTGAGCAGTCCCTGCCACTGGGCACTGGCATCCACGAGCCGGGAGGATGTGACTTCTGAATATCCACGTGCCTGTGGTGGGCAGGCTTGAAGGTGGCCCTGGGATCACCGATATTCCCACCCCTGGCGAACCCCCACCCCTTGAGTGTGAGCACAGCCTCTGAGTTGCTCCTGACCAAGAGAAGATGGCAAAGGTGATGGCACGTCACTCCTGTGACATGTCACTGCATCACGTCACAGAAGACTCCATGCCCCCAGCAGACGTGCTTTCTCTCCATCGCTGGCTTTGAAGACATGGGCCGCCTTGCACGAAGCAAGTGACCATTCTGGAGAAGCCCACGTGGCGAGGAACTGCGGGCAGCCTCTAGGCGCTTAAACCAAGACCCTCAGTCCTGCAGCCCCAGGAAATGGATCCTGCCCACAACCTGAGGGAGTGTGGAAGCAGACCTTTCCCCAGTCAAGCCTCGGATGAAACCACGGCCATGACAGCACCCAGATTAGAGCCTGGTGAGACCCTGAAGCACAGAACCCAGCTAAGCTGTGCCCAGACTTCTGTCCCAGAGAAACCAAAACATGATCCGGGTACGCTGTTTTAAACCGCTATGTGTGTTTGTTACGCAAACACAGCAAACTAATACAGAACCTGGCTGATGTCTCCATGCAAGTGCCAAGCATGGAAGGAAGGGGATGCAGCACTTCTGACAGAGGGTGGGAACAACAGTGCTGCTAAGGGCTGACACTGGACAGTGTCAGAGAGCCTGGAAGGGCCTGAGGAGCGGCTCTGGAGCGCGGCGATGGCCCGCTGCCTGATCTGGTGCTAGTTACACGCGGTATTTGGTTTGTGGAAATTCATGTATGTTATACTTCAGTAAAAAGTTAAGAGATAGAGAAAGAAAGCACCAGATCAAAGAGCCAGAGCCTGCTCTGAAATGTGACCTGCCTTACGCTTACCCTCTCTGGGACTCCAGTCGTCTACTGGAGTATAACAAGGATGGGAAATGGGGGAAAACCCCATCGTGTCTCCCCACGACCATGGCAGCCATCACCACTGATTGTGGTAGCAACCACCTGGGATTACAAACACCGTTTGTGCTAAACCCAAACGGGACTTCAGAATCCTGATTGACACCTGGCTCTAGGAACAGGTAAGTGTCAGCACTCAAAATGAATCCCACCCACATGCCAGGCCCAGAAGGAACTCTCCAAGTGGATCCGAAGATCACACAAATCAGGGTCTTTGTGTTTCACACAACAGCCAGAGAAGAGCCCCTCGAAAGAACTGCAATTGCTTCCTCATGACTGCTGAAAATGCCTCCAGGCGCTCCCTGGGACTGCCTGTTCTCACTCATCCTGGCCGCTCCTGAGAGCATGGCCAACGGCCACACCAGGCCACGCCTGGTCCTTCAGCTCCCTCCGCTCCAAGAGGAGGGTGAGATCCAGGAAGCCTCGGGTGCCAAAAGCCTTAACTCCGTGATGGGAGTCCTGGCCAGATCCCAGGACGAGTCATTACCACTGGTGGCAGCCGCTACCTCTTCCTGAGTGTGCACCCTTGTGGGGTCCTGCTCTGTGCACTCTGCAGGGGGTGGCTCGTCTGGTCCTTACAACCCTGTGCAGTAGGTCCTGTTGTCGGGCCCATTTGACAGATGGAGACACTGAGGCTCAGGCCACCTCAGAACTTGTCCAGGCTCACCCAGCTAGAAAGTGGCCAAGACAGGATGTTTGCCTCCATAACCCTCTAACCAAAGGGACAGAAGGGGCCAGAACAAGGCATGGGAAAGCCTGGCTGAATGAAAAGCATCTCAGTTGCAACCTGGGTTGGGACTGCTCAGTTACATTATTTTTAAACGTATGTTAAAGGAGTAAAAGGAAGCCTTGCTCGTGTTCTGACAACCCAAGCCCAGGCCTCTGGCCTGGCGAGTCAGCCCTGACTCCATTTGGTGTCAGGACAGAACAGGTGACGCACCCAGGAAAAGGAGCACAGAGTTTGCCATTTTTTCCCCCTAGAAATATCATCACAGACATCAGAACTGGCCACACAGTCCAGACTGCCTTTTCAGAGAAGAGAAACACCTTCTTCTAGAAGGAAGCAGAAACCAGCCCCAGATCACACCGTGAAGCGGTGAAGTGGACACAATCCACTCTATCCACCACTCCCTGGTCCACCCTGGTTCAAGGTTCTCCAAAACCTTCCCAGGCCCACCCACAGCTGGGGCAGCCTCTGCATCTGCTCCCAGCCTGTGTCAGGATAAAGCCACCTAAGCGGGAAAAGTGGGCTCTTAGGAGAGCAAGCAGGTGACTTGGCCGAGCTCAGAGTCCACGGTGGCCTCTGGGAGGCACATCCCACGTGGCCGAGGGAAGAACATCTGCTGTCTGCTCAGGGCTTCAGGGCCAGGCGGTGCTGGACGCGCAGGAGCGCCACGGCGCACGCCTGCTGGCAGAGGAGGGGACGTGCAGAGGGAAGACCCTCTAACAAGTGTCAAGAGCAACGAGACCCACAGTGCTGAATAAAGCCAGACAAAAAGACAAAATACCCTGAATATGCCAATTTAGAGAGTTGCAAAATACAGACTACCAAGGCCAGGGATGGGGAGCTATTGCCTAACGGGTGCAGAGGTTCTGCCAGGGGTGATGGAAGAGTTTTGGTAATAGGTGGTGGTGATGACAGCATAACACTGTGGATGTAATTACCAGCACTAAATTATATACTTGAAAGTGCTCAGAGCAATGTTATGTTGTATATTACCACGGTAAAAATTAGATACTATTTTTTTTTAAAAAAAGCACACTCAGACCTTCAAAGGTTCTGCAGAAAAGGAAACCTCCCTCTGCCCCTGGAAGGTCAGGTCCACTGGAGGCTGAGGCAGTGGGCCACGCGGAGCAGTGCTTTCTGGACACCTACCAAATCCTCTCGACAGACCACTGAAGCTGTGACATGAGCCACTGTTGGTGGACAGGAAAGCAACTATGGCCAGGGCCGAAAGTCTCCCAGGCAAAGCCTTTCCAGCACCTCCCAGAACATCTGCCTGTTCATTACGTCTTGGAGAAGACCACAATGGTCCTGAGGAATCCCTACTGGGCCCGGGTGCCTTGGTGTAACAGAATGTGCTGGGCAGCCAGCCCTGGTGCTCAGCTCAACCCCAGGGGTCATGGCTGTTCAACAACCACAGGCAGAGGGTCTGAGAAGGAGCCAGGTCCCTGGCCTGTGCTAGGGCTGAAGATTCAGGAGCCAAGAGAAGATTGTGGCAGCATCCAGCACCTACCAGGGGCAGGAGCACCAAATCCAGCCATGCGGCAGGGGTGCCATTCACAGAGCCCATGGCAGAGCTGTGCAGTGCACAAGCCGTGTAACAGTCCATGGCTGTCTGCCAAGGCTTCTGCCTTCAGCCACTGGCAGATCACCTCTTTCAGCCCAGTCACACCTGGCCAGTCCCAATGTCAGAACAAGGATCCTGAGGCCACATGCAAGATAAGACAAAGGCAGAGTGAAGAAACTTGGGTTCAAGTCCTAGGATGGCCATTAAATTTATGTGTGATTTTGAAAGTCACTTATCTGTGCTACAGTTTTCCCATCTGCAAAATGAGAGGGTCTGAATAACTCATTTATAACATCCCTTGTTGACACTTAGTTCAACCGTTAATTCTGCGACATTCCAAAAACAAACAAAAAGGTCTTGGGCCCTTAGGCCCTGGCTGCCACCGCAGGCCCGGGAGAGCCTAACACGTAAGCCCAGGGCCTGCTGCCTTCGGAGCTCACACAGCTGAGTGACTACCCGGGTACCGATCGCCTGTAGGCCGAGACCTACAGGTCTGCCTATGGCAGAGGGCCCCATTTCAGGGACGACCCAAGCAAGAGCAGATGGCGAGGCTGTCTTCTATGTAATTAGAAAAGACGGCTCTCCTCTCTTCTGGATTCAGCCCTGTATGTCAAGAGGCTTCCTCACTGACCACTTCTTTCCTAATGTTTTTTGGGTGGGGAGAGAGCTGAGCTTCCCCATCAGCAGACACCTTGGTCTTAGCCAACCCTCATCTGTGTTCTGGAGAAACCCTGAGTTTCTGAGCCCTTGCCTGAGGCCTCCCAGGGGGCATGAGACCAGGAAGAGTGACATCCCATAAAAAGGCGGAGTCACCTCTTCAGCTGCAGGGCAGCCACTTTCTGCACCCCCCCACCGCCCTCCTAAGTGGCAGACAAGGGTTGACTGATAACAGAGTAGGGAGTGTTGACATGGGGATGTACCAGCCTGGGACAGGAGAAGGGGTTTTCCAAGGCCAGGGGCCAGGAGGAAAAAGGGCATTCCGAGCAGAGGGGACAGCAAAAGGCAAGACAAGGAGGGGGCGGGGGAGCCCAGCACACTTGGGGACCCGCCAGGAACACAGCATGGCTGGGACAGACATAGGACTCAGAGGGAAGGTTAAGTCAAGACAGAGGTCAGGACAGACCGCTGGGGCTGGGCCAGCTAAGGAGCTTGAAGCAAGAGTCGGGGAGTAATGGGGACAGCTTTGGGTTCTGGAGCGGCCAGTCTTGAAATCTGGGAGACCAAGGGATGGCACTTGGAACCGACAAGGCCTCGGCAGCGTGTCGGACGCAGTGCCGGCCTTACGGGCGGTGGGCACTGGGCCTCCTCTCAGGGAAGGACTTCTGCGCTGCCCTGGCTGTGGAAGGAAGTTATGACTGATCTGCCCCGAGACCTAGGTGCTCTTCTGGCTGTTACTTAAGTCCGTGAACCACGGCCAGGCTGGGCCAGCTCCTCCAGCGGGGTGGGCTGTGGGCCCTGATCACCGGCCAGAGCAAGGTGGCCGGGGTCAGGGTCCAGCTGCCTGAGCCTGGGGGGAGACACTGCCCTTCCCAGGCCTCCAGTGTGCCAGCTGCAAACCCAAGAGGTGGCAGGGGGGCCTCTCCATATTCCGACGGCGTGCCAGGATCAGCGGGGGGAGGGGGTCCTGAACTACAGCTGAGGGAACACTGTGAAGCCATTAAAGAGGACGAGGCGGCCTCAGGCACTGATGGGAAGTTGTTTCCAAGACGGACCGCACAGAACCACAGGCTTGTTGGGGGAAGCGAACCCCCTGCAAAGGGCCTGAGGCCGCTGGAGCCAAGAGGGGAACTGGGCGGCAGGGTGCAGGGTGGGGAGGGAGACGCTGTCAGAGTTGTTCATGTGCATCTGAACTACTACAAAAACAAACGCGGCGCGACGGCTGAGAGCCAAGCAGAGGTGACGAAGGGAAAACCACATCTCTGCGATCCCCGAGAATCACAGTCAATGCATGGACTGGGCAAGGGATGGGAGAACCCTAGGAAAGGCCGAGGCAGCTTCCTTGGAGGAGAAGCTGCACCCTTGCCTGGTGCTGAAAAGAGCCACAGAGTCAGCAGTCGAGAGAAGACAAGGCGAGGGCCGAGCGCCCAGCCACGGCCTCCAGGCTGCACGTGAACTGGCTGGCACTGGGGGACAGAGAAGGGGCTGCCTGTGTGGGCCTCGAGCAGCCAGAGGCATCGGGGGCTTCTGGGCACGAGGCCGCACCCCTCCCCAGGTCCCTGCTTCCTGCCGCCCACCGAGCGGCGCGGGCTGTGGTGGAGGCTCCAGGCAAACACTCTGCTGGTCACGGAGCCAGCAGCAAAGTCTGGGGAGAAAAGTCTCCGCAGCCAACACGAAACGCTGCACACTGCGGGAGAGAGGGCTGCAAGGCAGCTGAACGCTGTTATCTCGAGAGCAAAGAGCTTCTCCCTGCTCCTCCCCAGGCCCCCACCGAGAACAATACCTCCCTTCTGTGCCCAGGTTTCAGCACCAAACTCACGAGCAGGAGGCTGGCAAGGGGCCGGCCAGCGCCGTCCACCTGACAAACACCATCTGCCCGGCGGCCGCCCTGGTCACATGCCACGGCTCCGGCCTGTTCCTCCGGGTGACCGGGTCGAGACCCAGACCACACGCAGGCCCCGGTGCTGGGAAAGGAGCCTGGCCCGGTCCCCGTCAGAAGACATTTCCTCGGCAGCCAGGATCCCACACGTGGAAGCACAGACTGTTTGGGGGCAAGGATCTTGGCAGTCACCTGGCCCGGCCCGGCCCGGCCTGCAGAGAGGGGCTGCCGGGCCCAAGGCCACGCGGAGCGGGGCCCACCTGGCTCGGCAGTAGCCTGCTCACTCCTTCCCTTCACAGGGGCCTTCTCCACGCAGCCGCTGGGGGGGCCTGGGGAGCTGCCCCTCTCCTGTGGAAAGCCCCTGGGGGGCCTGCCTGCTCGCGCCCTGCCCTCCTGCCCCACCCAGCAAGCCCTCCGGCCAGAACCAGCTAGGAGCCACCCCACAAGACCCACCTGGCTTCCTGGCCTTCTTCGCCATCACACCCACCCAGCGATTCGCTAAGTTTGCAAGCTTAGCTCAAAACCAGAACTCGCCGTATCCAAACTGGTGTCTGTGCAGAGACCAGGGTCAGCTGGAACCTGTGCCGCCTGCAGCTGCCCCTGAATGCTGGAAAACCAGGTGATCCTGGGGCCAGAGGGCCCCGGGGTCCTCACTCTGCACTCAGCACCCACCTCTCATTAAGCAACCCCGACCTTCCCAGTTTCCAGCTCAGGGTCTGGCTGCACAGGGACGGAGATGGACACTGCTGCCAACAACGACCCTGCAATGACACCTGGTGCCACAGGTGCACACCTCAGCCCCGAGGCAGGAGCCTGCCTGTCACCAACCCCTGCTGCCAATCCCAGCCAAGGCAGAGAAAGGGGGGACTCTTCCTCCTTGGAGGGCTTTGGAACCAGAAAAGGGCACTTGGTCTGTTGTTCATCCTCAGGGTTGGCAGAGAGAGGGCCCTGCACTTTTCCCTAACCCTGTCCTGTCCGCAGAGACCTGCTTACAACTCTGCAAAGGCTTCTGGAGCTCCTCACAGAGGCCACCAGGCCCGCACAGCCCAGTTTCTGCCTCCTGCTCATTTCGGACACTCTGCCCTGGCCACCGCACCCCGCAGCACAGGCTACCCGTGCACCTGCAGCCTGCTCCCGAGCTCCCCGGGATGGCCTCTGTCTGTCCTGCCCTTTTAGGCCCCAGCTCAAGGTCAGTTCAGGGAGGCTGCACGAGGCGATAAGAACCTTCCTGTTACCTATTGCAGGCCTTGATTTGTTTCTTCCTAGAACTTATCATAATCGGGGATTGTGTTACTTTTTTGTCTGTTTACTTGTGTTTTTGTTTGCCTCCTCCCTGCCCCAACCCCCCCCCACGAATATGATTCCACGAGGGCAGGGGCTGCGCCCCGATCTCCCTCCCTGTGGCTCTGCGAAGTCTTTTATGACTCCTGGCACACAGGAAGCGCTCAATTAAGATCTGTTGAATGAATGATGAATGAGCTCGCGGGTCACTGAAGAGGCTGACAGTGATGGGGCGGGGGGGCAGAAGCCCAGGGGTGTGGGAGAGCTGAGGCAGGGGGCTGCACCCCTCCCCCACCAGGGTGGGACGTGCAATGGGGGCTCAGAGAGGCCATGACGGCCCACAGCCCACATGGACCGAGAAAGAAGGCAGCCATGAAATCTGCCCCCAAAACACAGCAGGGGGAGAAGGGTAAAGGAGCGCCCTCAGGTGTTACTAAGCCAAGACCCCCACAAACGTACACTGGGGCAGGGAGGAGAGCCTGACCTCCAGAAGCCCATACTGTGCCTGACGAGGCCACGGCGCCCACCCTGACAAACAGGGCCGGCTTCACCGACTGCCCAAGCTCTCAGAGCTGCCGGGAAGGGCTCTTAAATGCGGTGGCTCTCAACTGGGGAGAACGTCCCCCAGGGGACACTCGGCTACGATGGAGGCGTTGTGGGGAAAGGGGTGCAGGACGTGGGGGTGCTGTTGGCATTTAGTGGGTGGAGGCCAGGATGCTGCTGACCATCCCACAACGCACAGGACGGTCACCCAGGACAAAGGATTATCAGGCTCGAAACATCAACAGTCCCGCGGCTGAGAAACCCAGAAGTAATGAGCACGAAAGTGCTGTCTATGATTCTGTAGAAGTGAATGAGGAATATCCACGGCCGTTCCTGCAGCTCAACGTGCCCCGAGCCCTGTGCTGCAAACGCTGGCTGTGAACATCTCTGCTCCCACCGCGCCACCCAGGGCTGCACAAAGCCCAGCTCTGTTCTGGGGTGGGAACGGGGGCCTCACGACGCAGGGCCCACCTGGGGCCGCACTTCCCCTCCCCACGGGAAAGCCCTGCAGACAGACAGCTAAGGGCCCTGCGTGGCACCAACCTCCCGGAGCAGAAAGGGCAGCTCCCGGCCCTGCCCGCATGGCCCGGCCTCAGCCCACAAGGGACAGATTGTGCCAAGTGCCTCCACCATGGGGGCGTGGCCTCGTGGCCCAGGGCAGTGGTCACTCTGAGGCTGACCTCACGCCACCCAGGGCCAGGGTCTGCTCCTTGGGGACCGGGCTGCCCCCACGCACCCGGCCCTGCCTCCTCTTGTGCCTGCGGCCCAAGTTTCACTGTTGGATGGCAATCCCAGGACAGTGACTTCGTCCTCAGGCGACCCTGCACCACTGACCCTCGTGCCTCCCGGGAAGCTGCCAGCCGCTCCAGTGAAGCCTATGTGAAAAAAGCTCAACCATAATCCTGGCCATGCCACTTTCTAACTGGACAAATGGCTTCATTTCCTTGGGCCTCAGTTTTCTCACCTGAAAAGGAGGAGATGATCCCATTTTCCCACAGACTATGGGGTAAGAGGGAGCTAAGAGATGTGCAAGGTCCTGCGCAGACTGGGGAGTGGGGGGCATGCTTGGCCACGCCCAGTGGCAGCCCGAAGCCCTCCCTGGGCTGGGAAGTGACCACCCGCTGCCCACACCTACTGGCTCCTCCACGCCTCTCCTTCCCACCATGAGTGCTCCACTGGGTCTGTGCACGCTGGGCAAGGCCCAAGCTGAGGGGTGGACACAGGACCCCAGGGGCAGCTGGGTGAGGGTGGGGGTCCTGCCGAGCCTGCAGCATCAGGAGCTCCCTCTGTCTCCCACACCCAGGCCCCTCTGCTCCCATGACCAGCCACCCTAACCCGTGCCCAGTGCAGCTTGCACTGGCAATCTCCCCTTCTTAGCAGGGCCTCCCTCACTCCAGTTACGTCTGGTCTTATCACTCCCCAACGCCTACAGGATAAAGTCCAAGCTCCCAAGCCTGGCACGAGAGAGCCCTCGGAGAGCTGCTCCAGCCCCTCTCCACCCTTATCGTCACCTTGAGGCTCCCCCACACCCCCACTAGGCAGCCCCACTGCCTAAGGAAGGCTCCTGGCCTCTTCTCTCCTTGCTCCGCGATCCCAGCTGTCCACCAGGGCCGCTGACACCCTCCCCTGACCTGCCCGGCACCCTGCTCAAGGCTCAGCCTGCACAGGCCAGCCCCTTCCCCTCCTTCCTTCACTTCCTATGATCCAGGCACTGAGTGTGGCAACGGGGACACCAGGTGAGCTGGAAGCAGACATCACCTGTGCCCCTGTGCAGCCAGCCACCAAGCGGAGAGACAGGCAATAGCAAGGGATAAGGAAATACGAAATGGTGTGAAGGAAAAGCACAGAATTACGAGGACCTAGAAGGGAGACGTGTTAGTGGGACAATCAGGGAAGACATCCCTCGGGAAGGGACGCCTGGGCAGAGAGCTGAAGGCAGACTGGGAGATGGGGAGGGAATTCCAGGCAAGGGAGCAGCTGTGCAAAGGCCCCGGCGTGGGTGACACCCCAGACCCCAGAGGGCCAGGGTGGTAAGACGGGGCAGCAGGACAGGCTGAGGCCGAGGAGGGAGACGGTGGGTCCTGCGGGCCCCCAGGCCATGTTAGGGCCTCTGCTCTTTACTGTAACCGCAGGGAGATGGCACAGAAGGAACTGCTGGGACCGGACCCATATGTGTCCTGACCGAGCACTCAGGGGCCGTGCAGGCAAGGACTGTTTGCCTGTCCATGCCCCGCCTGGGCAGGGAGCTCCCAGCTTCCCTCCCTGCGCCTGGGGGGCACTCGGCTATTGGAGTGCAGAGGACACCAATCAAGCTGGGGCGGGGGGGCCTCAATTGAGACCCAATGCTCCTTCTTCTAAGCACCTTTCGGGGGAAACCCCAGGACAACCCACCGTGACTGCTCCACATGATGCAAGGAAGGCCATGGCGGTCACCCTTCAGGGCCATCCCAGGGCTGGACGGGGCAGCAGAGGAAGAGGGCTGCGCCCCAGCCACATCGGACAGGGCTGCAGTTGCCACAGCAAGAAGGGGCTCCGCTGCTCCCCCAAGGAAGCTGTCTAAGGGGCCTGCAGGGCACTGGGCAGGGACCCCTGCCGCCCGCCGCAGGGCCCGCAGGACTTTGCCCAGGTCTGTTCACTGATAAGCAAATCGGCACCAGGCTGCCAGCGCCACGTGGACCTTGGAGCAGAAAGACAACAGAATCATCCAGATGATTCTCCAAGCCAAGCCATCTTGAGGCCAATCAAAGGTGGGTGGGTGGGGGTTTCCTATGACAACCAGTTTAACAATCTGCAATACACCCCCACCTCCTCCTACAGCCTCCCATCTGTCCACAGGGCAAAAGGCAGCACCTCTCAGCTCTGAAAATTCCTCTCCAGCCCTGAGGCCGGAGGTTTATTGGAAGAAAGCTGGGGAGAGAATGCCACAGGCAGGCAGAATGTTCTAGAGTTGTCAGGAATATTACAGAAACGCATCTTCCTCAGCCCCCACATCCGCTTTAAGCAGAGCCCCTTCTGGAGCAGACCGCAAATATATTTTTTTAATAAACTTAGTAAATGCTTATTTATTTGTTTATTTATCCCCCCTCCCCTGTCCCCTCATTGTTTTCCACTTGCTGTCTGTTCTCTGTGTGTTCTTCTGTGTCTGCTTGTCTTCTCTTTAGGCAGCACCAAGAACCAATTCTGGGACCTTCTAGAGTGGGAGAGAAGCTGCTCAATCTCTTGTGCCACCTCAGCTCCCTGGTCTGCTGCGTCTCTTATTGTCGCTCCTCTGTGTTTCCTTTTGTTGTGTCATCTTGCTGTGCCAGCTCTTCATGCAGGCCAGCACTCCTGCGCGGGCCAGCACTTTGCGTGGACCAGCTCGCCATGCGGGCCAGCCTGCCTTTGACCAGGAGGCCCCGGGAATCAAACCCTGGACCTCCTATATGAGAGGCAGGAGCCCAATCGCTTGAGCCACACCCGCTTCCTGGAGCAGACCATCTTAACGCTGTTTTGCTGCTGCACAATAAGGGAAAGGCCAGCTCTGCCAAGCCGGCGCCTGGGCTCCGCTCCTCACTCCCCACCCCCCCGAAACCGACTGGCCTCAGGCCTCTCATCCCTGTTCCCCAGCCCAAGCCAAAGCCTCCTCGCTAATTCCTCAGGCCTAGATACTGCAACAGGATGGTGACAGGAGGCCTGGCGGGGATCAAGGTCAGTGTCAGTGTCAGCTGCCCCCACCAGGGTGGCATGGTCCTGAACTCAAGCCTCTTCCAGGTCAGGGCAGTGCCAGTGAACCAGGCGGGGTGGGGGGGGCACACCTGGTGGTCGGGGGGGGAAGGCCTGCAGCCACCCTCACCCCGGGGCTTTTGGAAAGCACAGTCTGTCACCCTCTTCCCCAAAGGATTGTTCTCTTCATGAGGAAGCAAACTTCCTGCTTATTGGATATCCGGCTTCAGGCTGAAGCTCTGGCTCCCTGTGGGAATGGGCAGAGGGCAGCAGGTCACCCAAGGGCGGAAACTGACCCTTGCAAGCTGGGTCCCAGTACATCCTTCTGAGCCTCAGTTTCCCCAGTTAGAAAAGAAGGCTGGTATTGTAGGTGTTGAGGCTGTAGGAATTATGCGAGGCCTGGGGCAGTGAGTGCAGCAGGGACGCCACAGACAGTCCATTCGACAGGGCAGAGGATTCACCTGCCATGTCCCCTCTCCGACCCCAGAGCCTGGGAGAGCACCTGGAGCATGGCACGCGCCAGCAAACATCACACCTACCTTTTCCTGAGCACTGGATGGGGCCAGGCACAGGGTTAGGCACATGACATGCCTTGTGTCACCTTCTCCTCCCCACAACCGGATGAGGTTTAACTATCATTACCACCATTTTACAAAGAAGAGCCTTGACGAGATCATGGATTTCCCTTGGCCTTTCCCATGGCTCCCAGCCCTGTGAAAACTGCCCAGCAAGGGGCAGGGACTTTGCCTGCCAGCCACACAGAGGGAGGCTGCAAGGGGACACGGGAACCTACAGCAGGGAGTTCTCCAAGACACTGGGAGGGAGCCACGGGGAGGAGGAGGTCGTCAACCTGAACACATTTGGTAAAGGGAAGTGCCGTCAGCCTGGTGGCTACTCTGCAGACCAGGCGGCGAGCAAGAGTTGCCTTTGTCCTCAGAAAGCAAAAGAGGATGCCAAGCCTCCTCAAAATTAAACACTTTTGCACCTCACAGGACTTTGTCAGAAGGGTGAAACAGCAGCCAACTCAATGGGAAAAAATATTTGGAAATCACATATCTGATAAGGGTTTAATATCCAGGATATATAAAGAGATGTTACAACTCAACAATAAAAAGAAAAACGACCCAATTAAAAAATGGGCAAAAGACTTGAATAGA
>JAQZBX010033514.1:0-17027 GCA_029593785.1 Cabassous unicinctus | reverse complement strand
AGTGGGGTTAGCTAGAGCAGACTGTCTCAAGTAAGACAAATAAATCTGAAGATTGAAGGAGGAATTAAAACTAGAAAGAGATATGCTGATTTCTACCTCCACTTTAGTGACAGTTTTCTCAGAACAACTAGATGAAAAGAAGGAAGATATAGATATACTGGCCTGTTGTTTCTTAAAGTTAGAGGTTCATAAACAAAGACATCCAAGAGATGGGGCTTTATTAGCTGAAAAATTTTGGGATATGAAAACATGGAACCCTTGGGAATATGAGGATAACACTATTGATGTAGAAGTTATTGAAGAAGAGACAAAATTTCTTGGGTCTGGCTTCTTATACAGAGGAAAGCTAAATCCTAGGTACACCACCCAGCACAAGCAGGAGTCTTAAATGGTGGACCTATTAATGAAACAATGATTGTTAGAGAATATGCTGCCTGAAAATTGATTGAATGAGGAAAATCTTTCCTGCAACAACCTAAGGAATCCCTAAAAACCTGGATGGTAAATTTTAGGAGATGATGGGATCAGCCAAACTTCCGGGGAAGCAGAGAACTGAGTAATGTCGCCACCAGTCCTGTCTTAACGCAAAAATGTGCAGAATACCTCAGGGACATGTTTGCTCATGGTCTGATTGACTTTTGCATGTCCAGATATTTGTATGACATTGGAGGACTTCCAAACCCATCCACTAGATGGAAAACTATACAGGAAGCCCAGTCCATGCTATGGGAATTAGGAAAAAAAAGAAGATATTTATGATCAGAATTTTACAGTGCCCAACCATATCATGTTTACAGGAGAAATTAGGGAGAAAATTATAAATTCTGAAACCAAGGAATACTGTGGTGCTCTGATAGCCCCTTTAAAGCCCATTTGTGACTGCAAAACTATTGTAATAGTTGAGGCCATGACTGATTTGAGTGATTTAGACAGAAACAGAGACTGAGTAAGAAAGATAATGAAAGGACAAAAGATAAAAAATATGAAAAACAGATCTATCAGGAATCCACATTGACAGCTAATGGTCCTATTAAAGTAAATTGCAAGCAAGTGTGTGCAGACCTTTTGAAAGCAAGCATTTCTCAGGAAGATATAGAAAAAAAAACTAAATATTGTGCTAGTTGGTTTATGAAAAATCTTAAAACCTTAAGAACAATTAAACAAATTGTGTACCCCTGAAGACAGGGTGACCACAGGGCATTGTCTACACCAGAAATTAATCTCAAGGGAGGACCCTCCTGGAGGCCCTTCTCAGAGCAAGGTGGACTACATATCCAAGCCCTACAACATGACTGGAGGCTACATCTGAAGCTAATTATTTATTGGTCACCCTGTAACAACAACAACAAAAAATCATGGGTGTTAGTAGACACAGGAGCTGAATGCAGCCTGATTTATGACAATCCTGAAAAACGTCCAGGTCAATGGGTTATGGTAGATGGTTAAGGCTACTCTGCCATAAAAGCAAGACAGGCACATCTTATTCTTAGGTTGGGCAAATACCTCCCCAAGGAATATGTAGTACATATATCTCTCTAATAAGAAAATATCCTTGGGGTTGATGTTTGATGGGCCACAGTGTGCATAACACTGTTGGAAAATTCTATCTATGAATCTGAGTGGTCAAAGCTGCTTCATGAGAGTGGGCTAAATGGAAACTGGTCATTCTACCTCCAACATGGCTCAGTGTGCATGTAAATCAGTACTGCTTGCCAGGTGGACATCAAGAAATAACTAACACCGTTAAAGAATTGATTAGAGTATTAATTATATGAAGAGCCCAGCATCCTTTTAATAACCCTGTATGATACTGAAAAAGCCATAGCACAAAGGAGTATTGAAATAATGACAGAGGTCTGCTGAGAATTAAATAAAAGTGTTCTATCAATATATGTGACAGTTTCCAATATAGCCCAATTACTTGATCAACTAACCACTTAACTGGGAACTGCTTAGCAATATTGGATCACAAAAATGCTTTTTTCTATATTGCTTTAGATCCACAGTCCCAATATTAACTTCCTTTCATATGCAGAGGCCAACAATGGACCTTCATCATTTTACCTCAAGGAAATTTACATAGTCCCACATCTGCCACGGGATGGTAGCCCAGGATCTTTCAAAGGTTGCCTTGCCATCAACTCTTACCATATTTCATTGTATTGATGATATTATGTTAAATTCTGATTCATTGTCAGAAACAGCTTTGGTTGTTGTGCTTGATGGGTTAAAAGCTAGAAGATGGGGAGTCAATCCCAACAAGATTCAAGGGCCTGGGGGAGCAATGAAATTCTTGGGTAACACCTGGTCAGATAAGACCTGTAACACTCTAGATGAAGTAATTGAAAATTTTTAAAACAACTTGTTCCTACCACATTTAAACAGCTGCAAGCTTTTTTTAGCACTCCTAAGTTACTAGAGAATATTTACAACATACTTAGCCCATTTACATGCTCTCATAAAATGACCATATACTTGGGCCTGGGGAGATAAAGAACAAAATGCATTTGAGCAAGCCAAGCTCCTAGTCTCACAGGCCAAGGCCCTTCATTCTCCCCTGCACCTACACCCTTATATATTAGAAGTAACTAGAGGTATTGAAGGCATGAGTTGGGGTATGTGGCAAATACAACCCTCAGGTGTAATGCCCATAGGATTTTGGTCACAGATGTGGAAGAAATCAGAGACTAAGTACACTGTTATGAAAAAACAAACACTGGCAGTATATAAAACCTTCTGTCCAGTTGATTCTATCAGAGCAGTCCAGGCTCTAATTATAAAAACAACCTATCCCATAAAAGGTTGGATTGAAGGCCTACTAACCAATCCCCAATCACGGTGGCCCAGGAGCAGTCTTTACAGACATGATATGCTTATCAGCAGCAGTGGGGACTAATAGCCCTCTTAATCAGGATTTAAAACAAGTCCTTGGTCCTATATTATTTGAGGAACCAGACAGGACCCCAAAGATAGAGGCTCCTGCATCCATCTTACTCACAGTACATGATTCCTGAATATTCTTGCTACAATGATGGGCCCAGCAAAGGAAATACTCACAAGTGGGTAGTAGTGGCCATACAAATGCAAACTGGTAGCACCTGGCTGGATTCTCATTTAGGACAGATTATTATTCACCAGAGAAGACCTCTTCCCCTCTCTTAATTTTCCAGAGAAGAACTACTAAACATTTGTGCCTGTGCCTTTAGGTTTCCCTTTGAGATTCATAAGACTTTGTCTAAGGTCTTCTTTGACTGGGCCCCCACCATGGCCATAACCCACAATCAATGGGACTATTGAGTGTGCGGATATGTGCCAGCATCCAGCATCTCCTTTCTCCCATAGAATATCCTTCCCTTATCTTTGATGAATTAGAGTAAATGGCTAAAGACAGTAAATAAGAGTTACCCTTCTGGGTGGCAATTCCCAGAAATGGGATTACAAAACTGAATAGCATTCAATATTCTCACCACTGCACATGGAGGCACCTGTGTGATGATTGTACCACATGTTCTGTTTACATAACTGATGAACATGGTAATGTTACTAACACTTGAAATCACCTACAAATCTCTATCCACCATATTGGAAATCTAGGTCTCAGGGACTGTTTTTCATCCTGGTTTACTAGCCTGTCTTCACATTAGAGCTATAATTTACTTTTCAGAATCCTCATTGTCCTCATTATTTGCTTGTATTATTGTTGTTTGTATTGTAGTTGTGGTATCCTATCCCCATACCAGCAACTCCAAGATTAACTTCCCATCTCCACACTCAGGCATCTATGTGGAAGAGGTGGCAGAAAGAGAGTAAGTGTTGTGGAATGGGGTGGATTGTGGCATAGGTAACTTAACATCCCCCTACACTTATTGCCCTTTTCTTAAATTGAACTGTAAGTTTGATTCAGCTAGTCACAAGATATGCCTCAGGAAACAAGTCCTGAGAACAAGCAGATCTTAAAGTCAGTAAAACTGTAACTATCTGATGTTTCCATTCTTACATAAACAGTAAGAATTTCTATTTCTTTGATGATAATCCAAGGAGCATTCTGTAGAAATCATGTGCTCTCCTGCATGCCTTGATAAACATCTTTAAACATATGTACCTTTAATCTTGAGCAAAGTGCTGCATTCTTTTATAGTTATGCTTATGCTATGATAAAAGACCCACCCACTTTTTAATAGGCATGGATGATGGAGCTCAGAATTGTCTCTCCTTCTATTGCTGTGGAACAGGACTCCATATAATTAATTAATGCTCATTTACTCATCAAAAAGGACTTGTTCAACAGTCATTCTTTAGTGTGACGTATCCCTCTCTGTTCAGTGGGAAGTTGTCATTTTATACAGCTACTCATTATACTCAGAAGAGGAGTGCTGCAGTGCATGCCAAACTTAATGCCTTAGTGGGTCGGACATATCCTGATGGGAAGCTCATTTCTCATGGAATTAGGTGGCCCAGAGTTAAGGATTCAGTGTCTACTTAGGCCGTTTCAGGCTAAAAGCAGTTTTTCTAAAGGAGAGTAATTATCTGCAAAGGATGTAAGCTTTGTTCTAAACTCTCATGTGTCTCCTCTGTGATTGTCATTTAGAGTTGTAATAAAGGATCCAAACAGCATCTCTATTTGGCACTGACACTTCCACACCAACAGATAAGCTGAATCAGCATGGCCCAAGTGGCAAACCAGGTCATATCACAGTCTGCACCTGTTGGCGAGATTCCTCTCGTTCTACACCCTCCCCCAAAATTAGCAGCTTTTTTTGATTACTCAGTAAATAGGTCAGAGTAGAATGCCCAAATGAGAAATATGTTGGCTCCAAAATTCTTAGAGGCCAACCAGGCATTCTGCCTCTTTTTTGGTGGTAGGACTGGACAGATGAAACAGATTAGCTTTCACCTGATAAGGAATATCTTAACATTACACATCCACTAAGTTAGAGTTTCTTTGTGTAGGAACCAGATATCCACATTTTTTTTCCCAAAGTTAGTCAAAGACTCTGTGATGGATTGAAGCTATATTAACCCCCAGAAAAGTACGTTCATGAAGCTAAAACATTCCTGCGGGTGTGAACTTATTAGGTTACTTCAGTTAAGAGACTTTTGATTGAGTAAGGTGTGGACCAGGTATATCATAATCCTCTTACTGGTGTCCTTTATAAAAAGAATGAAATCCATAGGAAGAGAGAGCCATTTAAGCAGTAAGCTGAAGGCAAGGAAGCTCAGAGAAGATAGAAGAGTCAAGCAGAAGCTGCCGTGAACTTTGCCAATTAACAGAGGTGTCCTGGATCCTAGCAGATGCATTTGTGGATAAAGCATGGCCTGATGATACCTTGGTTTGAGCATTTTTCTCAGTCTTGGAACTGTAAGTTTGTAAACCAATAAATCCCCATTGTAAAAGCCAACCCATTTCTGGTATGTTACTTTTGGAAGCCTAGAAGGCTAAAACAGGTACTTGTCTATGATTACTCTATGAGATCACCAAGACAAGGAAAGACCAAATAAACTGAGAATATGTGACCTTTAACTCTACTGTACCTCTAATAGTGTAATGTTCTATCACATAGGATATTACAGTTCTCTGTCTACTACCCCAATCCATCTGTTAATACTTTTTTTTTTATTGTGGGTAAAAATCAAATTTTTCACAATACAAACCAATATTTGTAAAATGATATATAAATATATATGCATATACATGCATTTGCTTACATAAATGTTATTTTTTAAATATATATTTTAAAATATGCTTAGATTACGTAAATGTTACACAAAAATTACAGGAATTCCCATGTTCCCCACTGCCCACACCTCCCATAACATCCCACATAAGCATCTTGCATTAGTGTGGCACATCACCTGTAATGGATATACACATCCTGGGGTTTTGCCACTAAGCATGGACCATAGTTCACATTGTAGACCACACTCTCTCCCACACAGTACTGCATGGTATATGCTGATGTAAAATGGCCTATATCTGTCGTTGTAATGTCACTCAGGATAATTCCCAAGTCCTGAAAAAGACCCTGTATTACAGCTGCTTTTCCCTTCCCTGCCCCAAAAGCATCTAGTGGCCACTGGCTCCACCTCACTGTTATAATTTCTTCCATTGCTTGAATCACAATATGTCTACAGCAGAATACCATTAAGTCCACTCTAGTCCATAGCTCTTCCCTCAATTCTGAGGAGTCTGGGATGGTGATGTCCACTCTACCTCCAAGTGAGAGTGGGCTTATATCCCATGGATACGGTGGATGGGATTATCCTGCCTGCACCTGCAGGCTCTCTCCATTCTCTGGGATGGCCATTGTCCATCATCGTCTCCTTACCAGGTGACTTGGGTGAGTTCATTGAGCTGTAGAATAGGAGTTGCAGGTCCACCGAGATTCCAGGCACAACTGGCACATGGGCAGGCCAGAGACTCCAGTCTCTGGAAGTTAATACTTCTTATACATAAGTTTCTCTTCTCTGTGGGATTCTCAATGAGCATAAATTATGTCTCATGCCACTTTGAAGCGTAGCACTTTAAAATTTAATAAGAAACATAGAAATTTGTAGTTAGAATTTATAAATTGTCACAGATTATGGTTTCATATCATTTCCTTGAATGCATATTTATCAAACTTTTGAAGATTTAAAAAGGTTATATTCCCAAGAAGAGGAAACTATATTTTAGGGAATTTAATTTATGAAAATAATTCACAAAGCTAATATATTTCACAGCTAGGACTATGTACTAGAAAATAATTATTAGATCACTTTCCTTACCTTATTCCATATGGTTTTTCCACTGAGGGATCATATCTAGTAAGAGCCAAGTTCCATGTGGACTTTAAGAAGGACTTAATAGGCTGGTATCAGTGTCAAAATGCATATTTACAGGGTACCGTAATTCAGTGACCAGTTCAGTTCCAGAGGTAAGAGGAATATTTTTCATCACTTGCACATTATTTTAGAAACTGTAACCCTGGAATCTTAAACTAAAGATTGGGCTTTAATATTTAAATTTGAGGTAGTGTGTTCTAGTTTACTCAGTTTTGAAATTGATGCACCTTACTTCTAGAGAACATAGTTAGAAAAATAGGAAGGTCTCTCTTACAAACTTAGTTAAATAGAGCTGCAAATCAGAAATTTGTTTTAATTCTCTTGATGGAAGATAATAGAAGAGGGATAATAGAAATAAAGGTTTATATTTAAAATTGAGGGAAATTATTAAAGAGAGAGAAAATTAATTTTCAAACACCCATTTGGTAAATGCCAATTATTTATCATAGTTTTATTTTCTGAGAGAGGATTATAAATGAATTTTAAATTAACTTACTAGTTAGCTAATTGGTTTGGAAACATGAAGATTGTTTTTCAAGCTTACACTGTCAGTAGGTGCTAAATCTGACATTTTCCCCCTTTATTTTTAAAGAAACTTTAGATTACATAATGTTACAATTTAATAGGTTTTGACAAATTGTATAATGACTTGTATCTGACATTGCAATAACATAAAGAACAGTTCCATTGTCCCAAGAATACCCCATGTTATACCTACTTTCCTTCTCCCCTAAGAGCCTCTGTTGACCACTGTCTTTATATCTATGTTACAACTACTTCAATTTCTTGAGTAATAAGTCTGCTTTGGTCCATAGTTGTATTCCCCCTTTATATTTGTTCATTCCTCAATTTTGAGAATTTTGGGATAGTGATGTCCACTCTGTTTCTGATTGAGATGGAGCTTAGATCCCATGGGTCAGATGGAGGGAACTGTGCTACTTACAGCAGATACTTTCTGCTAAATCTGACATTTTAATACAGGGTTATAAAGGCAGGGTCTTAATCCTCCACAACTGTTATCTCTTCTCAGTCATGCCAGTGAAGTGAAAGTTAGAGTTGTAATGTTGTTAAAATTTCTCCATTATGTGTTAGTCATGATGTATGATGTAACATATTCCTTTACTAGACTACCTACTAATAGATTTTTTAAAATTTGCATGCATTATTTTGTTTTCTTTCACATTGCTTTTTCCTATCTTCCTAATTTCTGCTTCTCCCTAATGCTTTCCAGTAAATATTTCTGTATGTAGTCCATGAGTTATCATGAGAGAGACAGAGACAGGGAGATAATTCTTGGAGTAGAGAGAAAGAGAATGAGGATTTTTAAAAACAGAAATATAATTTTTATGACAAAACAAAGCATTAATACATAATTATATTATTAATTTATATCTTTATAAGTTATTTTATTAACATAGCCACTGAAACAAATTTAGAATTTATGAGATTTCTTTTTGTATGTGTATTCATGAAACAATGTAAGTTGTTTGAAGCTATACAATAATTGGAATTTAGCTTAATTATATATCTTACTCTAGAATTCTGAGTCAAATGAGCAAAGTTTTTTTCTCTAACTCCAGAATTATGAAGCTGTTTATTCTATGTATTAGAACATCTTTTGCTTAGATTTGTGAGAGCCTATCTGGGAAAATAAAGATGTGGTTTTCTTCATAATCCAGGAATTTTAAGCTCCTTTGTACATTCCTTTCTTTTCATATGAACACCTCAATATGACATAACCTTAGCATGTCTCACATTATGGATATAAATCATTTGTAGGTCACTTAAAACATCCTAACGCAATGCATGGCAAATATCTTACTCATTTAAAACCTGGAAAATACCAGGTCCATTGAACTAAGAATAGTTCAAACACTGTGGTCTATTTTGAAGGAATTACAAAAGTTACCATGCTGAAAACTAATTATGGATCTTGTATGTCATTCTGTTCAATCACTAAAGCTTGCAGTTCATATATAGGAGCTTTTTTACTTTTTTTTTTTTCTTCACACTCTACTGAATGAGAAGCAGTTTGATAGCATAGGCCAGAATATCAGAAATCAAATATTACTTAGGGCAAATTTCATGATTTAATTCTTTCGGTAATAACTTATAAATAATTTTTTAGTAAGCATTGGGTGATATTTATTTCATGATTTTAGAGACTATAAAAGAAAATATAAAACATTAATGAAATGGCCCTATATCTTTTGACAAAAATAAGTCTCAAAAATCCTTCTAAGGACTTTGCAAGTATAATGAACATATGAAGAAAGAAACATCATATATTGTCATTAAGTTAAAAGTTGAACAATAATGATGGTACAACAAGCTGCAAAAGCCAAAATTGGCATTTTCTTAAAATGCATTTCAAGAAAGATACTTGAAAATAAAAAGGATATTTCACTGCTTTTGTTTGCAAATAGGGAGCATCAACCTCCAGAAATTTCTGTTGCCCCATTCACTAGTATTCCTGAAGGAGTAATGGAACAACATCACTGCCAGGAAAGAGCATAAGATCATTTGGTATGATGTGCTTTCCTGTAAGACAAGATGAAATGTGAGTCTAATTTATCCCAATGTGGAAACATTTTTAAATTACATAATTTTCACAGGTGCTTTATTTTTAACATTCAATACAATCCTGTGATATGAATGTGTTTGCTCACAATTTATAATTACAACCATTGAGAAAGGCATTTTATGCATTTCATAGCAAGTATAGAATGACTACTCAGATTTGTGCTTTCTACTATTACATTTTTTGATTTAAAAATCCCAATATTCATTTGTGTTTGTGAATTCTAAGATAATGTAATATGAGAGCAGGATGTAGAAAATTGATGAGAAAGGAACTAGTAAAATAAATATTAAATTGGCAGGTTTTTAAAAGTCTATTTTAGCCAACAAATGTATGATACAAATTTTTTCTCTTTAATTTGCATAGGGGAATTCATCCACTGGGCACAACTTCTTTATCATTGCTGATCACATCAATGCCTGGGATTTCATGATGCCCTTTCAAAAAACAAAGATGAAGATAAAACTAAGGGGACTCAGTTTACACAGGATAGTGCCTTGAGGGCTATAAATATAAAGAGAAATGTCAGGGTTGCTGTTATAGTTGGGGAGTTTGATGTAATTATGAATTCCAAAAATATAATTGGATTATGCTTGTAAACTGATGTGTTAATCTGGACATGATTAAGTTATGATTAGGGCATTGACTGGGCCACGTCAGTTGGGCATTGAGCCAAAAAATGCAAGGCAGAGAACAGAATAGAAGTACTCTTTTGAGAAGCAGTTTTGATATTGGAAAGAAGGCCCCAGGAGAATAGAAGCAAGCCATTCACCTGATCATCCACAGCTGACCTTGTGGAGGAAACAGGAGCTAAGCCCGGAGAGAAACGCAGCCCCAGGAAGAGAGGAACCCCAGAAGCCTGAACCCTGGCAAACACCGGCAGCTGTCTTGCTCTAACACATGGCAATGGACTGTGGTGAGAGAAGAAACATAGCGCTTTATGCCCTGGTGTCTGTGGACTTCTACCCCAAATAAATACCCTTTGTAAAGACCAACCCATTTTTGGTATTTGAAATTAGCATCCCTTTGGCTGACTAATACAGAATTTGATACTGAGGAGTGGGGAAGTGCTTTTGTAGTTACCAAAATGTTGGAACGGTTTCATAAATGGGTAAGGGGTATTTTTTGGAGGCATTGTGAAATGCTTGATGGAAAAGGCCAAGATCACTTTGAAGAAACTGTTGATAGCAATATGGACACCAAAGAGACTTTCTATGATGCCTTAGAAGTAAATGAAGAAACTATTATTGGAAACTGGAGGAAAGGCAATCCATGTTTTACAGTTGCAGAGAACTTTGCAAGATTAACTCCTGGTGTTATATGAAAGACAGAATTTGAAAATGGTGAACCGGAGCATTTAGCTGAAGAACTTTCCAAGGTAAACTCGGAGAATGTGGCTTGGCTTCTCCTTGCAGCTTATAGCAAAATACTAGATGAGCAAAATACACTAAGGACTGAACTTTTGGGCACAAAGGAAACAGAAACTGATTCCGGGATTTCCAAGTGTCTGGAAATCAAATTCCCAGATGCAAATGCCCTATTTGAAGACTTAGTTAAACCTGGAACTTGTAAATCAGAATTGAAGATGCAGTTATCTAGGAAAGACTTGTGGAAAGTCTTGCTGTCTGATGGCTTGGACCCCTGCTTCCTGCATGCTAAACCAACAAAGTTTCTGAGAGAGCTGTATGAACAAAAACACTGTCAGCTTGGACAAAAGAGGACATGGAAAGGAGAGACTGAAGGAGAATCAGCTTTAAGAAGAAAACCGTGGAAGCAGAGATCTGGACTTAAAACATCTCCTTGGGCCAAGAGAGGAGCCCCACCCATGTGTGCAGAGAGGGTGAGTTTTGCCCCTGCAGTTGAAGAGGGTGGATGTTCCTACCCAATGTTCTGAGAAAGTTTTGATGCCCCATAGTGCAGAGAGGGTGAGTTTTCCCCAGCAGCTGAAGAGGGTGAATGTCCCCACCCGATGTTCTGGGAGAGTTTTGCCATCCTAGGGTTCAGACAGGGTGGAGCACATTCCTCAAAGATTAGGGCAGTTAAGGTCAGCACCCCATAGGTCTGAGAGGGGTCTACCTGTCCCCCATGGATTAGAGAAAGCCAGGTGGTCAACCCATTGTTCTGAGAGGGTTGAACCTGTATGCCAAAGGTTAGGGGGAATGTTGTCTTCACCTCACTGTACTAGGGGGGCTAAGACTCTAACCCAAAGATTAGGTAAGGTGTGGCAATCACCCCAACACTCTTGGAGGGTGAGGTCTGGAGCTTGGTCAACACCCAGATGCTTGATGAGGGTGGAACCAAGAAAGTGGTCATTGGGCAAGCCTGTGGAGAGGGTGGGTCCCCATGTGGCCCCAAGGAGAAGAAACCATCTTCTTAAGAATGACTCAGACTTTGAAATCAAATGGAGGATGCCCTGCAAGGTTACTGAACTGTAGAGGATCCATGACTCATGTTTAACATCCCAATTTCTCCTTACGATGAGAAAGTGTTTATCCTTTGTCTTTTCATTTGTGTATTGGAAGCAGTTAAATGGTTCTGTATGTTTCAGAGGTCTATGGCAGACAGGATTTTGCCTCAAGATGAACTGTATTTCTTTAAACTGATTATGATATGATTTTGTAGTAGAATTGTTACTGATTTAAGGTTTTTTAATATTGTAATGTATTTTTGGAATTCAGAGGGTGGAGTGTTACAGTTGGGGAGTTTGATGTAATTATGAATTCCAAAAATATAATTGGATCATGCTTGTAAACTGATCTGTTAATCTGGGCATGATTAAGTTATGATTAGGGCATTGATTGGGCCACGTCAGTATAGCATTGAGCCCCACCCCTTGGTGGGTCAGGAATCGAATATAAAAGGCAAGGCAGAGAACAGAGTAGAAGTTGTCTTTTGAGAAGCAGTTTTGATGTTGGAAAGAAGGCCCCAGGAGATGAGAAGCAAGCCGTTCGCCTGATTGTCTACAGCTGACCTTGTGGAGGAAACAGGAGCTAAGCCCTGAGAGAAACACAGCCCCGGGAAGAGAGGAACCCCAGAATCCTGAACCCTGGCAAATGCCAGCAGCTGTCTTGCTCTAACACATGGCAATGGACTGTGGTGAGAGAAGAAACATAACGCTTTATGGCCTGGTGTCTGTGGACTTCTACCCCAAATAAATACCCTTTGTAAAGACCAACCCATTTTTGGTATTTCAAATTAGCACCCTTTTGGCTGACTAATAGAGTTGCCATCTGATTTGGATACATACAAGATGAAGTTGAAGAATGTGACTGAAGTCACTACATTTATATTGATGGGATTCAGAGCTGATTTTCAGCTGCAAGTCTTACTATTTTTAGTATTTTTAGCAATTTACTTCTTTCTTGTGTTAGGAAATTTGGGACTGGTTGTATTGGTCATTGGGGATTCCCTGCTCCACACACCGATGTAGTATTTTCTGAGTGTGTTGTCACTTTTGGATGCCTGTTATTCTTCAGTTATCATCCCTAAATTGTTGATTAGTTTACTAGTAGAGAATAAAACCATTTCATTTCTTAGATGTGCAACACAGATGTTCTCTTTATTACTAAGGGTACTAAAGAGAGTTTTCTCTTGGCTGCCATGGCTTATGATCACTATGTAGCTATCTACAACCCACTTTTTTATTCAATTAACATGTCATACCATGTCTATGTGCCACTCATCATTGCTTCTTATTTTGGTGGCATTTTGGATGGTACTTTACATACAGTGGCCTCTTTTAGACTCTCCTTGTTTATCCAATGAAATTAGACATGTATTTTGTGACATTTCTCCACTCCTTGCTATTTCTTGTTCTGACACTCATATTAACCAGCTTCTGCTCTTCTATGTTGTGGGCTTTATTGAGATAACTAATATATTAATTGTCATGATCTCCTATGCTTTCATTCTAATGGCCATTTTGAAGATTCGTTCTGCTGAAGGGAGGCAGAAATTCTTTTCCACCTGTAGCTCTCACCTAACTGGATTGTCAATTTCTCATGGAAGAGTCCTCTTCATGTATGTGAGACCAACTTCTAGCTATGTTTTGTAACATGACATGATAGTATCTATTTTTTACACTATTTTGATTCCCATGTTGAATCCCATCACCTACAATTTGAGGAACAAAGATGTTAAAGAGGCAATGAAAAGCATTTTTAAAAGAAATCATTTCATAAATAAAGTCCAATTTTATGACTAAGTAAAACTTAAAAGAATGTTAGATATCAATCTATTTCTCTATGGTCAGAAATTAAGGAAGAAAATGTCTTATTTTCAATTAGTACTGTTTGCATATTTTAGATTATTTCCAAAGAATGCATTAATATGTCTTCCAATGCAACATTGAGTGATCTGTGTGCCTATGATTATATTCAAACTTACCATATTAAATATTCATTGATTAATTTATATTGACATTGTTAGTCTTTGTGTAATTTGATTTTCACTTACTATAATCATAGAAGATGTCCTCAGGAGATAATGGCTTGGTATAATCTCACATTATTTTAGTAAATCTTCAGCACTCCTTCTGAGGTTAATTTCCCATTCTGTACTCCCTAATGTTCCTTCCCTTGCTCCATGTGCTCTTTCACTCTCAGATCCCTCTAGCTCTCTGGATATGCCTTTTGCACTACATGGTTCAGGATGATAAATATTTATTCCAGTATTTCCTTCTCACTGTTCAATTACAGAAACTAATTCAATCCATTCTGAAACACCCAAAATTATATTGCAATAATATGGTAATTATAAATATATTACCATATATTTATATGGTAATAAAATTAAGGTTCAGGAAAAACAAAATATAGTTTAAAGAATAACTTTCAACAAATTGTTATTTACAGATGGAAGAAGATCTGTAATGCTAGATAGCCTATCTTTGTGAATTCCTTTGATATAGATTCTAGCTCAATTCCTAACTCTGTCTTTACCCTCTAATTTTTAGAAATGAACTTTCCTTTGTTATCATTCCTCAGAATATACACACAATTAGCAACCCCCCAAATCACTTCCCATTACTCCAATTCTGCCTTATTAGTTATTCTTTTTTTAAATTTTTGTTCTCTGATTATTTATTTGAAGGACATTAGAAGTAGAAATTTACTTTTTATTTCAATAAAATTGACTTTTTTTCTCAGCAGGGGCAGTTGTCTTGTGAGTCTACCATAGCAATCCCATGAAAGCAAAGTAATCAAAGAGATAATTCTTAAGTATGAATTTGAGATTTAATTCAATAAATTTTAGTATATCATTTTCTAATCAGTTATCAAAGAGAACTCATATATCTCTATTGGAAAAAACACATGTTTTTTTTAAATTTAGACTCAAAAGTCCTCTTAAAAACAAATTTTCAGAGACAAACACTGAGTGTAATGTGACTATCATATCTTATACAGAAACTATGCTATTGAAACCACAGCTTCTTGAAATTTACTTCCCTAACATGATCTTTTGAGTTGTCTTTTTCTCTAATAAAGAATAAATTACTTCAAAATTGTTTCTAAAAACCCATCTCTTACAAAAATTAAAATGTCTTCAGAACTCCAGGATCATTTCCTGGCTGTTTCCTTTCAAATCATAAAAGTAAATATTACTCATGATTGTACCTTTGTTTATCAGTTTATTTGCTTTTTCAACTTAACTAAAATAATGTTTCTATGGGAAAGGAAGAAATTAGCACTGGTACCAAGAATGCACTCATTTTTGCCTATCAATATCTGACCAACAATTCAGTCAACCAATTAGACAGATTGATATCAAAGTAATCTGCATGAAAATTGCACAAATTTTCTCTAGTAAGGTAGAAACTAAATGTTGATATTAAACAATGTCCATGATTTACTATTCATCAAGTCAATATAGAAAAATGGCATATTTAACTTCCAAGTTGTTAACTTCTCACTCTTCATATCTCAGCTCAATTACCTGTCCATCTCATTTTACAACATCTATCTGTTTTCTGCACAGGCCAAATTGGAGTGTTTTATGGGGATGTAGTGGGAATCACCACCCTTGCATCCTTCAAATCCTTGATGGTGGCACTGATCTCTGCAATCCTTCCAGGAATCCAGTATTGTTTTTATTTACTGTTTGCTAGGTAGGGGCAGTTCTAGTGGCTTCTACTTGCCTTTCATTCCACAAGTATCCTCACTCCACTATTTGGGGAATTCCTCCTTGTACCAAAATGTGTTAGTCAGGGTTTTCTAGGGAAACAACTGACAGGAGATATCTGTAAATAGTATAAGATTTTATAAAATTGTCTCATGCAACCATGGGGATGTATAAGTCCAAATTCAATAAGACAGGCTGCAAGCCAAGTACTCAGATGAAAGGTCTTGATGATTAATCCAGGAGATGCTGGCTGTCTGAAGAAGAGATAGGAAATCTTCCTCTCTGAATTCTGAAATCACTTCTCCTTTTAAGAGCTTTAACTGATTGGATGAGATGTTACTCATTGGTGATGGAAATCTCCCCAATTGATTGTAGATGTAACCAGCAATATATGCATTCAACTCATTGATTATTAAATTCCATGAAATGTCCTTGTATTAAAATTATCCAAGTGCTTGCTTAACCATACAATTGGCATCATTACCTGCAGAGATGACTCATTAGGCTAACCATCTGAAGCAATGAACAATATTAAGAGGAATTCAGGAATAATATTCCATTTGAGTACAACTTTAAAAAAATCAATTAAATAGGATGAAATTTAACCAATGCTGTAAAGAACTTATATACAAAAAACTGTAAAATATTGCTGAAAGTACTTCCAAAACACCTAAGAAAATGCAAGAATATTCCATGTTCATGGAATTGAAGACTAAATACTGTTTAGGTGTCAATTCTACACAAAGAAATTTATAGATTCAATGTATCAAAATCAAAATCCCAACAGATATCTTAGCAGCAGTTGAAAAGCCAGCCAACAAATTTGTATAGGCCCAAATAGCCAACACATCTTGAAAAAAAAGAAGGATGTTAGAGCACTAACATTACTTAATTTAAAATGTATTACAAGTCTACAATAATCAAAATATCATTATACTTGTACAAGGGCAAACATACAGATAATGGAATTAAATTGCGAGTTCAGAAATAGAACTTCATGCCATGGAAGACCAAAGCCTAGGCTTCCCCTCATTAAATTAAACACAGCCCAAATCATGTAGCCAAGTGTATGACCCATACATTAGTTAAAAAGTAAAAAGCTTCCCTGTAGGAAAAGAATGTACAGGTAAAAACAGATGATAAAGTAAACTCTAATTTGCTTAAGGCTATATACTCCCTACTTGTGATAACATTGCCAGACACCCCGATTGTGAACTTCATGCAACTCTAGCAGAAACTCTGTTCTCATACCTTATGAAAGGTCTTTGTTTTTGAGATCCCTTATATTGCCCTTCTTTTTGTCACCTCTTTGCATAGCACTACCTTCATTCTCTGTACTGCCGCCACCAGAGGGACTCTCTGGTGCCCATAAGTCCCAAGAAATCTTATGTTTGATTCACTGCCCAATGTTTTTTGATCTTGCAACTGCCATGACTTGTTCCCTTGAGGAGCTGGGTTGGAACAATTGGTGAGCCACCAGACAGGAGATTGAAGGACCAGTGAC
>JAQZBX010033513.1:0-25820 GCA_029593785.1 Cabassous unicinctus | reverse complement strand
ATTCAATCTTTTATTTGTTATCATTCTGTTAAGATCTTCTATTTATTCTTGAGTCACTGTAGGTAGTTTGTGTGTTTCTAGGAATTTGTCCACTTCATCTAGGCTATCTAATTTGTTGACAGAGTTGTTCACAATATCTTCTTATAATCCTTTATATTTCTATTAGTTAGTAATGTCCACCCATTTCTTTTCTCTGTTTAATTATCTGTGTCCTCTCACTTATTTTCTCTGTCAGTCTAATGAAAGAGATATTTATTTTATTGATCTTTTCAAAGAATCAACTTTTAATTTTGTTAGTTTTTTATGTGTGTTTTAAATTACCTATTTCATTTACTACCAGTCTAATCATTGTTATTTCCTTCCTTCTGCTTGCTCTTGGTTTAGTGTTCTCTTCTTTTTCTCAATACTCCAGTTACTAGGTTAGTTCTGTTATGAGGTCTTTTTTCTTTTTTAATATAAGCATTTAGAGCTATAATTTTCTCTCTCAGCACTGCCTTTTCTGAACCACATAAGTTTTATTATACTTTCATTTTCATTCGCCTCAAGATGTTTCCTAATTTTCTTTGTGATTTCTTCTTTGACCCATTGGTTGTTTGAGAATACATTGTTTAATTTCCACACATTTGTGAATTTTCCTATTCTGCTTCTGTTATTAGCTTCTAGGTTCATTCCATTGTGGTTAGAGAGATATATTGTATGATTTCAATATTTTTTAATTTATTGGGGCTTGTTTTGTGACTTCTCCTGGAGAATGATCCATGTGCACTAGAGAAAAATATGTACTTTACTGCTACTCTAGGATGAGTTCTATATATGTCTTATAGATTTAGATGTTTATCATTCAAATTTTATATTTCTGTGTTGATCTTCCATATAGATGTTCTACCCATCATTGAAAGTGGTACATTGTTGTCTACTACTATTAATGTAGCATTGCCTATTTCTCCCTTTAAATCTGTCAATAGCTGTTTCATATATTTTACAGATCTGTCATTATGTGCATCTATATTTATAATTTCTTTTCTTCTTGTATGCCCCTTTATTAGTATATAGTAACCCTCATCGTACCTCGTAAAAGTTTTTGACTGAAGTCTATTTTATCTGATATTAGTATAGATACCGCAACTTTCTTTTGGCTATTATTTGCCTGGTATATTTTTTTCATCCTTTCACTTTCAACCAACAAACAAACCAGGAAGAGAAGGTGTAGCTCAAGTGGTTGTGTGCCTGCTTCTTGTGTACTAGGTGGCTAGCCTGCTTCCCATGTATGAGGTCCCAGTTTCGATACCCTGTACCTCCTAAAAACAAAAACAAAACAAACAAATGAAAAAACCAGCTCTCATTTGGGAACAGGTGTGGAGACTGAGTGCCTGCTTCCCAGGTATAAGGTCCTGGGTTCAATCCCCAGTACCTCCTAAAAAAAAGTCCCCATCAGAGAGAGAAATGGAACATGTATCAGCTCTTTTCTAGGGAGTGTGGTAAATGCTATACCCCCTACACCATTAATGAGATGAGTAGGGAAAACTGTCATAGTTTAAACTCACAGTCATACTATGCAGAAAAATCAGCAACAAACAATTCAGTGCAGATTGATAAGAAAGCAATGCTATCTAGAAGGTTTAAACACTTATCTAAATCTTTACAAAACATTCTCAACTCTGGAATTGAAGTTTAAGTACCTCCATCTATGGAACTTCTTTTCCTTTTCTATATTTGGCTCAAACACATTCCTTTCTTTAGTGATAATAAATTTACTTTTGGAAGAAACAATAAACTTTAAGGGACAAAGTGTTCCTTTCAAAATATTAGTTTAGACTACTGGTACATTCTGCATGTTCTGCAGACCTAGGGTAAGTTTCCTTCTTTAGTAGCTACAGCTTTGGAATTGTTCATTTTCCCATGAGTTAGGATCTCATTTAGAAAGACTTTTCTTTTGCTGTTCCAAGTTGTCATTCTGTACCCCTTTCCTTTTGGAAAGACACACTATTTCCAAATGCTTTAAGCCATCTGAGTACCCAACATTGTACCTTATCCTCCATGAAAATCTGCCCACAAGTGTTGAAAAACCTGGTATTCATTCATACCAAACTAAATGAATAGTAATGTCTTCCGGGCTTCCATTTCTAACTTTCCTAAGATATCTGCCTTTGAGAATATAAATGTGTATTTTTCCTACTACCCATAGTACATGTGTGTGTGTTTGTGTATATGTTTGTATGTACATATACACATATATACAGTTAGAGTAGAAAAAAAGATTGAACAATAAGTTATAAATCTCTTAATCTCCATGGTCCTTAGTGTCTTAATCTATAAAATGAAGACATTCACCTGCCCCACTCACTCAGCAGAAGTATTATGAAAATCAAATGAGAATATACATACGAACATTTGAAGCACCACAGAAACATATGTATTATGGCTATCACTTTTTAGCAGGAATCAAAAGGTTAAACATGGGATATTTTAGAATGGAATGTCAGGCAGCAGCCATAGCTTGGAGGAAAATTGAGAGGCAGTAATAACTCATCTCACACAGAAATCACCTATACTACCTACATAGAAACACAATCCAGATATAACTTGATGTTATGCTTTTTAAAATAACAAAAGCAGTCTTTTGGAGGCTGATGATTTAAAGACATTTATCCTTGTAATTGATTAATGTTTCCTCTGAGATCCTGCAAAGGGAGCTGCTGAGTGATGCTCCAGCTCCCCACTGTGGGCACCTTAATTATAGGCACTGTAGTGAGCATCGGGGAATTGTACCTAGTGTGGAGAATGAGTCCTCTGGGTACCCCTACCCTCCACTTCTGCAACCTAGTCTTTAGCCTGAGCATCATGGGTAAGGGCAAGGCAGCCCTGCACCTCACTGGGACCTGGGAGATTTGCTTCCACTGCATTTGCTTTGTTCCTTTATTTCTTCTTTCATGTGCCACCACCCATGAGGCTGATGATTTCAGGTGGTGCCAATCCACTCCCAGGGACACCTTACCTGTGACTCCCTCACTGGGTAGTGCCCTTGCTTTTCTGATCCCCAAAACAAGATGTTCTATGATTCACTCAGCACTCTGCTCTCTGTTAGGAGACGGTAAACTATTTTGACAGAGAAATCTGCATGAATATCTACTATTACCTTCCCAACTCCCTTGCCATTCTGAATCAGTCCCAATAAATTTTCTCTCTGATAATGACATTAAAGGACACATTGGTAAGAAACTAGCGTTCCTCCTGATGTCAAGATCAGAAGGTGTGGCTTTCACCACAAACATGTAGCTTCTTAGTTATGAATAAGGATTGATAACCTTAAAATACAATAGGAAATGTAAATACTTTGTCTCCCTCCTCCCTCGGGGAACAATGCCTTAACTCAAATGAATTCATGAGAGGCTGTTGGGGGTTGCCGCCTCTCAGATCTCACCCTGTGAATACTACCTTGCTGCATTTAGGAAAGCTGCTAAGTGAGTGGACTGAGAGCTTTGAACCTTTATGTCTGCCAAGATGGCCCAGGGAAGCAACAGGTATGGGCCCAGCAGTATCTCCAGTCTGGGTCCTGTACTGATAGCCCCTCCTATGTCTCTTATTCTTCATGCCATTTATAATTTTCAAAGCCCTTCACTTATACTATCTCATTTGAGCCTCGCAAAACCTCCTCTGCTTCTTGCCATGCTTGCCATCTCTGACCTATTCAGCTGACACTATGTTTGTAGGAAATATAAATGAATTGAGCCTGAAAGGGAAATTAGTTTAAAGCAAAATCCTTCCCCTTTTAGAAAATTATTGGAAATGGTAAAAAAAATTTTTTAAATAATAAAAATAAAAAACTTTAAAAACTGAGATTGTAAAACTTTTCGTTTCAGTGGACTATAAAAATATATGGCCAGATTTCTCTATCAAGTATTAATATAAAGTGCCTAAGGCAAAATAGTTCAGAGTTCTGCTTTTATTTTCCACCAAATCAACCAATTATATTTCTTGAAGTAAAAGAATAAAAGACTTAAAAGATGAATGCTTAGCATCCCGAAGAGTAGGGCTCTATATTATAATTTAATAAACCAGGAAACCATCTGCATATATTCAACTCTTATTTTCCATCTGAAGTGACTTAGATCCATGATAATCTTTAAACACTAAAATCAATAATCTTTTACTATTACAAAATCAAAACTTCCCCTGCTGAAATCGTGTTTTCATTTATCTTAACCATTTATAGTGGTAGAAATTCTCTATGGCCTTACCATGGCTGGCAGTATCATAAATAAAGCCCATTAAAGCAGGTATTTTGAAATTAAACAAATAATTTCATGTGCCAAATATTTAGGCTAGTCCAAATCAGAGCTCACAAGCCCTTAATACAGTGTTCCTTTGCTTGTCCTTGGAATCCAAATAACACTCATCTGTTCGAGTCATTGCAGGGTGAAGTTCTGCAAGGGAATGTTGCAAAATGAAAAGGAAACCTGACTAAAAACAATACAAGGCATTTGGACAAGGAAAAAATTGAATTATATTTCTCAGTCATACAACTATAGCTGGCTTGTGTGGATGAGTCACCAAGTCAATTTTAATTAAACAGTTTTAGATGGCTATAGTTCTAGGTTAATTGTCCTCAAAATAATATCCTGTTTGGCAAAATGTAAGTTTTTCTTTTAAAATATTTCATCTGTTTTCATATAATTATAGGGTGGTTTTAAGCCTTGGTTCATTCAAGATTTGTGTTACTCTAAGGACGTGGTGAATATTTCCTCTATGGAGCAGATGAGCTCTGCCCAATCATCTTATATTGAATTCAGCCTGTAATCCCTGGTAGATTATTTTATATTCAAATTAATGGTTTATTCTACCCTCTTCATGTAGCAAGATCTAATCAGTACCATAGGAACAAGTGCTGCCTTGGGAGCTGCAGGAATTGTTATATGGGGAAACATGAATTTAACTTCATCGGTGGTAAGTCAGTACCTTGAAGGTATATTTAACAATTTTGAAGTATTTTCTCTGTCTTCCTGTAGAACTCACACCAATCATGGAAAACAGGCTTTAGAATAAAGGCCCAGATCAGTGCCTGGTACATAGAAGAGGCTCTATATGTATTAACGTTTGGTAAGGTAATAATCATGCTACAGGTATTTGTTGAGCATTTAGTACATGCTGGATTTTGCTAAGTGATTTTTTTGGGGGAGAGGGGTTTTGCTCACTTAATGGTGATTACAACACTATGAGGTAGAGACAACCAACAATTGATAGTTTAGGAAACAGGGTAAGTAAATGCCTAGGGTAAAAGCTACATTGGCTGGTTAGAGTTTGGAGCTGTCACTAACCACAGGCAGTTTAACTCTGAAGTCCCTGTATTTATAGTCATCATATACAGTGAGTTATATCCTATTTTGGGAAGTAGAAACAGGGGTAACTTAATCTCCATATTGAACTTATTTCTCCTCTTTGGAGATATTAGTTGAAAATTAATAGCATTTAAAATAAGATGTATATATTTCTCTTCAAATTTCTCCCAGTTCAGATATTATTTACTCCAAGAAATCTTCCTAGATTTCCCCAATCAAACTTAATCACAATGTCCTAATTATTTCCATATGCCATCTGTTTATATTATATGGCTTAACACATTTTGCCTCGAATTATAACATTTATATCCTCAATACTTTTTATTTTATTGAATTTTTTGAAAGTTCAGGTAATCTGATATCCTTAGAATTTCACAGGCTCAATTTGTTGTCAAGTTATAGCTCAAGAATCTACTTATGACAGTATAAGGTTAAGGGTTTCCCTTGTTTCTGTAGAAAATGGGGTAGAAATTGACCACAAAGTAAGCAAAAACTGAAAGGATTAATTCCTGGTTTTCCACTAGTGATGCTTCCACTCCACCCATGTGGCTCATGAGAGAAGCTTTATCAGGAAACTGAGTGCACAAATCTTCTGGTCTCTGTTCAGAATACATAAGAGGAACCACAAATAAATGCTCTAGACAACCTTAAAAGCATTCCTGTTTGAATTGTATTTAGAATTAGAACCCAGGGCAGTTGATTTTTGAGTGTAATTAACCACAAAATCCAGAAAGAGACATGATATTTTGAAAGGAAATCCATGGCAAAGATGATTCAGGTTCTAGCACAACCATGAAAAGTACCCCACACTTGAAAGGTGGCCAGAGGTCAGCACAGCACCAGTATAATTCTAATTATTGGTTCCTGATTGGATTCCTTCCTCATCTTTTCACATCCACTTGGGAGCTAGAAGGAGAAAAAGGTTATAAATTGAAAGAAAGAGATGTCTTTTATTTTGCATCAGGGGTCAATTTGCGAGTTCAGTTGCTTAGCCTGACTCTAACCTATTCCCTACTTCCTGTCCCTCAGATCTCTGCCCTGTTCTTATTTGGGACCCCATGTTATAGCGCCCAGGAGTCTTAAGAGTTTAGTAACTGGAACCAAGCCATCTGATTTCAGTCATGTCTAAAGAGTTGCCTGTGGGCCTAGAAGCCCTAATCCTGTCACTCCCCCTGCCCCCCGACAAAAATGCTAATGGCTCTTTGTTTCCTCATTTCTAGGGTAACTGTACAAAGGTGAAGCAGTTTGTGAGTTCTGACTTAGGGAGCTACATAGTCAACATGACAAGAGCTGCTGAGCTGTGCAGCCGGCACCTCTGCAGCAATAATGGGAGATGCATCAGGAAGACGTGGAAAGCTCCCGACTACCTTCACTTGAACCCTGCAAGTTACCACATAGAGACCTCTGAGGATGGAGACTTTATTGTAGAAGGAAAAGCATCTGATACAGATTTGAAGGTGTTAGTGGAGAAATTTTCCTGTCATTATCAGGGCTATGAAGGGGCTGATTGTGGGGAAATGAAAACTGCTGAGGGCTGTTCCAGGGCTTCCCCCTTTTCTGCCTCTCTAATAACTCTATGTCTGCTGGTTTGTTGCAGGTCATCTGCGCATTCAGTTGTGAGATAATTGAGTTTAAAGGGAACTGTATGGTCTCCAGGGTAGTTACTTAGGGAAGAGATGAAAATTGTGATGATTACGAAATCCATTGAGAGGTATTATAAGTAGACTTTAGATATCTCACTGAACATAGATTACTTTTTTAATTCCAATTTGGCTAACAAACCAAATATATGGTATAAAAAAATGCATTCTTCTTCCTTATTGGAATGCTTAAGTTGTATTTCAACTAAAACTAGTGGATTTTATACCTTATATGAACATACATACATGGAAGTGTACATATAAATATTAAATTATTAATTTCAAAATCCAGCTTCTTTTAAGGGTAGATTACTAAGTAATTCTGACTCACCAGAAGAGGTCACCTCAGGGCAATCAAAAAGGACCAAATGCTGAGTTCTGTTCCAGGCTCAGGCTCACAACAGGCTTCTGTTCCCATCCCACCCAGGCTCACTGGGTTCCGAACTGATTCCAGGCATGACTTCTCATGAGGGGCACGGACTAGAAGGAGGGAGCCATTCCCAACTCATTGCAAAGGCCTCTGTTTCAATATGGTGCTAATTCTCACTGACCATGAGTCCTTCCCTCACAGACCCTGGAAATCGCAATACTTTGAAAGGCATCAGGTTTCAGAGTAAATTTCAAGTTTCAAATATGCATGCTTGCCTAACATTTGGGTTGACACTTCTCTAGATCCCGGTAGAAGCTGGGGCCATGTTTGATAAAAATAGGCTTAGTATCCTTTGTAAGCAAAAATCATTAATGAAAAAAAATTTAATAAATGGCATTTAAGGGAGCCAAAAGTGCTGTTGGGATGGGGGTCTATCCAAAAATATAGTGGATATTTTTGCCCCCCATGTGTCAGCCTTGTGTAATGGCTTTAGAGTCCGTTTGAATCTAATTTGAATCAAGGTTTCACTACTTCCCTGGTTGCGTGACCCTGGGCAAGTTAGTATACTCCCCATTTTATTGTCTGAAAACATAATTCCAGGGGAGCTGGTGTATCTCAGTGGTTGAATGCCTGCTTCCCACATACAAGGTCCTGGGTTCAATCTCCAGTACTACCTAAAAAAACAACAACAACAATATGTTTACATATATAATTCAAACTTCAATGAATTATTCTAAGGAATAAATGGAATAACACATCCCAGAATACTTTGGCTCTTAGTACATGTTGCTGATCCTCAACCATCTTCCCAGACACCAAAGTAAAGGAAAAACTTTGAATAAAACAGGGTCTTTGGCAATTTCCTCTTTGATATGATGCTCTATTTATAATTAATTATTCATTGTGTTTTTCGCTGTTACATTCAACTGTTAGGACTTTCTTTCCCTAGAGACAGTCTATTTCAAAGGTAAATTCAGGGAAGGTATGATACAGTTATAGAAGGAATGATAGTTGATTCAACCTCCTTATCCTCCTTGTCTTTCTAATTTGCAATCCAGGTATGCTCTTTGCTTCACCTCTGAGTCCCTGCTTGTCAGAGGTTACTGTCATTGTTAATGTCCAATTTCTAAATGTAAAAAATAAAATAAAACAAAAACCCTCATAATACAATGAATGAGAGGTAGTATTACATAGATTAACTTAAAAATTAAATGTATTTTTGCATCTATTGTACAAACTTTGTACAATAGAAAAAATACCAAAGGAAGTCATCAATAATCACTATAACTTATACTAGTAAGTTCTGGTATATTTCCTTCTGGCAAGTTCTCCTAAAGACTTTTTTCCATGCGTAATAACAATTGCATATTTTTGCATCTTTTGTTTTTCATTTAACCATATACTACAAGTAGTTTTCATGCTATTTTATAATCCTTATAACTATCATTTTAAGTCCACTTAATAGTTCATGAACTGTGTTTAGCAAATTTTACTGAACAGTTTTCCTTATGTTTTGATTTTTAAATGCCAAGATTTTATTATTTGGTCACCTCATCAGAGAAGACTTTTCACACCACTCTCTTAATTCATTCATTTATTCATTTAATCATTAATTCATTCATTTGTCAGTTTATTCAGCATTACTTTATATCAGGTACTGTTCTAGGCTTTGGAATATATCTCTGAACAAAACAGACAAATATACCTACTTTCTTGGAACTTACAAGCTAGTATAGACAGACAGACACCAAACAGAAACAATTTGCATAATATGTTAGGGGGGGACAAGATAAATGGAAAGAAAATAGAGAGCAGAGTAGGTGGTGGTGGGATTGTCCATTTGTTGGGCCTTATTGAGCAAGTGCTGTCTGAAGAAAACTTAAAAGAGGAGAAAGAATTAGCCATGAAGACACTTGGGGAAGGGTGATCCAGGCAGATGAAATGAACTGTTGCAAAGGAGGGAATGGGCTTGTTTTGTTCAAGAAAGGGCAAGATGCCACTGGGGCTGTAGCACTTTCCTTCTACATTAACTTACTGTATTAGTCAGCCAATGGGGTGCTGATGCAAACTACCAGAAATCTGTTGGCTTTTATAAAGGGTATTTATTTGGGAAGAAGATTACAGTCATAAGGCCCTAAAGAGTTCAACTCAAGTTTACTTAAGAGGTACTTTCTCACCCAAAGTCTGTTGCCACATATTAGAGCAAGATGGCAGGCGATGTCTCAGAGGATTCAGCCTTCCTCTTTCCTCTTAAGGCTCTGTGGTAGCAGCTTCTTCTGATTTCAGCTGTAGGCTGGCAAAAGGCTTATCTCCGCACTCATCTGCTCTGTTCTCTTCACAAGGTCAGCTGTGGACTATCGGGTTCATCTCTCTTCCCGGGCTGCAGGATCCTGTCTAATGAGCTGTCACTCTTCCTCTGTGTTCTCCTTCCCTGTTTGTTTACTTCCTGGAGCTCCAGCCTCAAAACTAAAACTTTCTCCTCTGCCCACCAAGGGGACAGGGACTCAACATGCTACTGACATGGCCGAATCAAAGCCTTAATCGTAATTTAATCAAGTAAAAGTGAAACCTCTGAATTTAATACAATCTAATATGCCCAGAGGAACAGACCAGTTTACAAACACAATCTATATTTCTTTTTTTGGAATTCATAAATAATATCAAACTGCTGCACTTACCTTGTTTATTTTTTTTCTGTAGCGTTTATCACAGAGTATATATTAATATATTGCATATTTGTTTATCCTCTGTCTTCCCTTGCTAGAACATAAACTCCCCCAAAATGGGGATTTCATTTTGTTCATTGCTAGAACAGTACTTGCTACAGTGCCTGGCACATAGCTGATACTCAAAAAGTATTATTGGATGAATGAATCAATGAGTGATTCAGCAACTTGAATCAATGAAACCTATAACTATGTTTTAAAGTTTTTTATTTACTTTACACATTGATAGTGAGTTATTAGGAAGTCATTCACAAGCATTACTGTCCTCCTCTTCTCCTAGCATATTAGCCTCTGAAATCACATAGTCTAACTCCTTTGTGAAAAGATGAGGCCTGGAGAGAATAAATCATTAGGCAAAATCAAAGAACCAATTTGTTGAAGAGCCCAAGCTAGAATTCCAGTTGTCAAGTTTTCTTTCCATCATAACACTTAATTCCTTTTCTCCTTGTAATGGAACCCAAATATATTCATTCAGTTTTGACTATGAATTTAATGCATTTGTAATTTCTCTTAATCTGGGCTAATACTGCTGGTTATATGCAATCCTGTAGTTATTCCAGCAGTGGAGTCTCTGTGGACTTCATTTGGCTCACTGCTCCTGGGTAGTATCTCCTAAACTGCTTAATGCTCTCAGCTTCCAGGATCGTCCTAACCTCCTTTTATGGAAACAGCAGAATACTCAGCCTCTCTAAGCGTCAGTGTTCTCATCTATAAAAAAGAGATAATAGTATTATCTTTTGTCCTGTTATACAGATTAATTATATAAGTAAGGTAGGTAACATACTTAGTGTAAAACCTAATACATAAAAGACTCCTAGCAAATGTAAGCTATTATTGTCAAGCACTTTCAATATAGGTCCCTATAAAAGCTGTGGGAGGTGATTTTACATATATTTTGAAGTACAAGAAATGATACATGTCTTAGAGAGGTGAAATGATTGCCTAATTTCACACTGGGAAGAACCCAGGCCTTGAACCCTATTCTTTTGAGCATCAAACTAGTTATCTTTTCATTAAATCTTAGGTGCAAAATACACATGATTCATTTGTAAAGATTTCATTTTATTAATTTACAAAAAATATATAAGCCACAACTAAACTGTATCAGGCAGTGTTATTGTTTTTGTTTTGTTTTGTTTTTTTGACCCCTTGGAAGAAAACTATTAAATTAACCAGCCTATGACAATGCTCCCTTTAACACTTATACTGAAGTCTCTAAATATCATTTCCCCATAAAAGAAACCATAGCTCATTGGAAAAATGTATGATTCTGGGTCTAGTGCAGGAAATGTACAAGTGAGCCTGGAATATCTTGTTATACAAGAAGCCAAGTAAGTTACCAAGGAATGTTAGGATTGCATTAAGAAGACTCACAAGCAATATAAAGAGTCTCCTATTGCCAAGATAAGAAAATTGAAGAATCACTGAAGAAATAATGGCATTGGGTTGAAATAGATCAACTATGTTTAGATACATTAATTCATAATGATACTAAAAAAAAATCTTCATTGGCCAACTTTGAAGGATACTAAGGAACCCTGAAGACTGGTAAATAAAGGAAAAGAATCAAGCATTTATTCTGCATTTATTCCTTTATGAACAATACCTCAGAGTAACCAAATAGTTGATAAAGGGAAGTTTATTTTTATTCAAGCCATAAATGATGAATTTATGACAGAATTAAGAGTATAACTACTTTGCAATTTCTAAGGAATTCATGGGTCAAGGCAACAAGCCTCAATGACTGCTAGCATAAAAAAAAAGAGATAAAACTTGCCATTATATACAACATAATTGAAAGATGTACCATCAGTTAAGAATTAATAATTGTAGAAATCAAACCAGAAATCTGATCAGAATTTTAAGATCCAACTATCCTTTATCAGGAAGCATATGGAACAAAGAAAAATGCTAAACAATGTAACAGAGATGTAACCGTCAAAATTTAGCCTTTTGCGACTTGGGAATCATCCTGAATGACATTACAACGACAGATACAGACCATTATATATCTGGCCATAACCTACAGAGTCAAATGGGAGAGAGTGTAAACTACAATGTAAACTACAATCCGTGCTTAGTGGCAGTGCTCCAAAATGTGTTTTTCAATTGCAATGAATGTACCACACTGATAAAAGTTGTTGTTAATGTGGTAAAATGTGGGAGATGTGGTGAGTGGGGCATATGGGAATCCCCTGTATATTCTCTGCAACATTTATGTAATCAAAGTATCTTTTAAAAAATAAAATAATGAAATAAAATTAGCCTTTTGGAAATTCTACAGGACAAATAACCAGGTTTTATTAACAAACAAATTGCAGGGGACAAAGGAATAAAGAACCCACATGTACATCAATATGTGGCTAGTTAAATAAATTTCATTACATCTGAACAATGGAGTAGTATACAATTTTAAAAAAGAATGAAGAAGTTCTATATTTACTTTATGATGTTGAAAGTCATCTAAAAAATATTGTCCTGTTTAGATTTTGTTTTGACTGTTATCTAATTATATTGTGGAAGACTCATTACCTTATTTACTGGAAATAAATTTTATATAGATTTCCTGGAGATAGTTGGAACTAATGTTTCTTAATCATCTATTGGGTATGGAAGTGTAAGGGATACAGATACAAAAGTCCTAAGTGATTAACCAACCAAGCTCAAAGAAATGATAATTTCATTGAGGAAGTGGAACCAGGAGAAATCATTACTAAGCCATGTACATGAAATATAAATAATATACAGTGCTATCATTTTTTTAGATTTTGCTTATTCTAAAATTTGAAGAGCAACACTATTGCATTATAATTTTAAAATTATAGAATTAAGATTTAATGTTTAGAAAAATATTGTGCCAAAGCAAATATGTTAAAATTATGCTTTTTATTTCTCCCAGAAAACCTAAATAGATTAATTTATAGATACATTTGCCTTTAATGCATGTCTTAAGAACTTGTCAATTTCTAAATTTACTGAATATTTTTATATGAAGTTGATACTTTGTTCCTCTCATCTGGCTCAAGAACCATCAATTTTTCACTTCAGTATCACTCTGTGCAAACTTAGAACAGGACACTTCATTCCCTGTGTCTGGAAAGTAAAAACTCTTAGGTCACCATTAGGACCACATATTGCTTTCTTTTCTACTAATATACTGAGAGAAGTAATATTCTGCACTCAAATTTATTGCTATACATGGACAACTAACAATTCCCTTGACAAGGCAAAATAGTTAAAGTTGTATTTCTAATGTACTGTCTTTTGTACTGTATGTGTACACCTTAAGTGATATTTTTCTGATATTAATTGCATGCACTCAGCAATCTGTATTTCCCTCTGGAGTGAGAAAATCTTCCCCTATCTAGGCTCTTTTTAACAAATATTATTTTGTTCTCCCATAAAAGTTTGGAGGTAGACAGTCTAAGACTCTTCCACAAAAACTCAGTGACCCAGAATCATCCACCTCACTACTTAATCATCCTAAAATGGTAGATAGTATTCTCCATCAAATCAAAGTTCCAGGCAGCAGGATGGAAAAATGAAGAAGAAGTAAAGCAAAAGAAGCACAATAACTCAATTTTAAAAAGTTCCCAGAAACTCACATGATGCTACAGCTTATGTCTTTTGGCAGAAATTGGTCACTTGATCCCATCTAGCCTCAAGGAAGAGTGGTAAATGTGGTCTTTATTCCTGGCAGCCATTTGGCCATATAAGAATCTATTACTATTAAAAAATGGGAAATAAGTAGGGAAAAATGAGCAACCTGCCACTACTATATCCTGCACAATGGACAACTTTTCATTTCTATTTCTTCCCCTTACTGAAACTTCCTGAACAGCAGGGACTATCTTGTTCACCATATTCCTAGGCTAAGCTCAGACCAGACACACAGGAGGCACTTGAAAAATGCTTGTTAAACAAAACAATAATTACTCATTTTCTCCTAATTGGATGTGCACTTAATTATTTGTGGAGCCATTTCAAAATGAACCCTCCTGGGCCCACCAATTACTGTGGAATCAGGAGTCTTGGACTGACATGCATAATTTGAAAAAGCTCACCAATTGACTCTAATGTACATTCCTAAATAGTAAACAATGGAATAAATAAAAAGAAAAACAAATATGAGGTTTTTAAAGACCGTTAATAGGAATTCTGACTCAATCTTGAAAAGTAGAAGCAGAAACAAATGGATAGTCCCCAGGATTCATGAAAGCCATAACAGAGGGATACTATTCCTTGATCCTTCCTTTCCTCCGTTCCTTCCTACATCCCTCTCTCCCTCCTTCCACCCTCCTTCCATTTCTCTATCCCTTCCTCTTATGCTCCTTCCCTTTCATACCTTCCTTCTTTCCTTCTTTCCTTTCTTCCAGTTAAATTGCAATTCTGCCCAGTACTTTAGTTCTTTTCTTTCTGAACCCCTCAAATCATTATTATTTTTATTGTATACAGACAAAGTTTAGATTTACCTACATATTTACTACATATTTACCTTTTATACTTTTATACTTTGTTTTCATATATCAAAACTTCTATCTAGAAACACTTTTCTTCTTCCTGAATGCTACCTTTTAGAATTCCATTACTGAAAGTCTGCTGGACAAGAGCTGTTTTTAATCTGAAGAGACCTTAATTTTACCCTTCCATTTGAAAGATAGTTTTGATGAGTTTAAAAGTATAGTTTCATAGTTATTTTCCCTTAGCATTTTGTAGATCTCTCATCACAGTTTTTTGTTGTTTTTAAGGAGAACTTTATTGTCTGGTCATCTTCCTTTGTAAGTAATATGCTTTTCCTCTCTGGTCAATTTTAAAAAGTTATGTCTGGTTTGGGAGTTCTATAGTTGTGGTGCAGTGTCTTAGTAGAAATTTCTTTCTGCTTATCTTATTTAGCATATTAAGAATTCTCATCTGCAGACTCATGACCTTCCTCAAAGGCCTCCATTTCTTCAAATATTTTCTCTTCTTAAGTAGTTCTTACCCTGCCTTCCATACTTTCAACCTTCTTGCCTGGGAAGTTTCTTCATATTTATCTTCCACTTTACCATTTATCTTTTCAGCTGTATCTAATCTGCTGTATAAGTAATTTACTCAATTTTTAATTTGAACAATTATATTTCATTTTTAAAAATCAATATTTTAAAACTGGTTATCAATTGATAGTCTCTTTTGCTCATTCATTTTTGTAATTCTATATTTTCCATTTATAAATATTTTAAATATATATGTAATACTATGTGTTTGATATTTATAATTCCTAAATCATTCATAGATACCAAATCTTCTGTTTCTTGTCAATGTAACATATTTGCCTGTGTGTTTGGCAAACTTTATAAGATCATATTTTATTGATCATAGATTGTGGGAATCCTAAGTGCCAAATTTATGTTGCTTTTTTCCAGAGAGAATTTTTAAAATTATAAGAGGTTCATTAAGATATAATTAACACAGCAAACAATTCACCAATTTAAAGTTTACAATACAATGGATTTTAGTGTATTTGCAGGGTAGTACAACCATCATCACAATAAATTTTAGAGCATTTTCACATTCTGTATGGAAACCATATACCCATTAGCAATCATTACCCATTTCTCTCCAGTCCTCCCAGCCCTACACAGCTTTCTATCAATTTGCCTGTTCTGGACATTTCATATAAATGAAGTCATATAATACATGGTCTTATGTGACTGGTTTCTTTCACTTAGCACAATATTTTCAAGGTTCATTCATGTTGTATTGGTATTTCATTTCTATTTATTGTTGCATGATAATCCATTATATGGACATAGTACTTTTTTTTTAATCCAGTCTTCAGTTGATAGACCTTTAGGTTGTTTCCATATCTGGGCTGGTGTGCATAATGCTTCTATGAACATTTGTGTACAACTTTCTTCTGTGTAGACATATATATTCATTTCTTTTGGGCTTCTTCCCAGGAATAGGATTACTAGATCTTTCTTTTGGGCATCTTCCCAGGAATAGGATTACTGGATCATATGGTAACTTTTTGTTTAACTATTTAAGGAACTGCCACACTGTTTTCCAAAGTGGATCCCCATGTTACATTCCCACTAACAATATATGAGTGTTCTGATTTCTCCATATCATCACCCACACTTATAATCTGTCTTTTTTATTATAGCTATCCTAGTGGGTGTGAGGTGACATCTTATTGTGATTTTGATTTCCATTTCTTTGATGGCTACTGTCTTATTTTGCTAAAGGTTATCAATGCAATATTCCAGAAATGTGTTGGCTTTTATAATGGGAATAATTAGGATAAAAGCTTACAGTTTTGAGACTGAAAATATTCAAATCAAGGCATCATCAGAGATGCTATCTCACCAAAGGTCAGCTGCTGGTAGATTCTAAACTCCTGCCATGTGGCAAGGCAAGATGACAGTTGGTCTCTGCTTTTTCCTCCAAGTGTACTTTCTCTCCAGGCTCAGCTGTGAGCAATCAGGCACATGGCTCTTCTACTGCTGGTCTGCTGTTCTCTTCTCAATCCTCTGGGCCTCATCTCTTCAGCTTCAAGCTGTTCCAGGGGTCTCTCAGGGGCTTCTTTCCATGCCTCTGTGTTCCATAATACAGTTTCCTGCCTCCAGGAAATCTCCTTCTGTTTCTGAGATTTTTTCTGTGTGTCTCTACTTTTAGTCGTCTGTTTATAAAGGCTGCAGTAAGATTAGGACCCATCCTCGTTCCTGCAATCTAATCAAAGGACTTTGAAGCATTCTAATCAAAAGTGATCTGATCAAAAGGTCCCTTAACCAAATCTAACCAAAAGATCCCACATACAATAGGCTTACATGCACAGAAATGGATTAGCTTATGAACATAATTTTCTTGGGCCCACAAAAGACTCAAACCATTGCATTCCACCATCTGGACCCCAAAAATATATCTTCTTTCCACATGCAAAGTACACTGATTCCATCACAGTATTTCAAAAATGCTTAAATCATTTCAGTAAAAATTCTTAAGTATAGAATCTCATCAAAATCAGTTATAGGCATGCCGTTTGTCTTGGGGAAAATTCCCCTCAGGCTGTAGAACTGTGAAACTTAGAAAACAAGTTATCTGGTTCAAATATACAAAGGAGGGACAGTCATAGAATAAATGATTCCATTGCATAGGGAGAAATTGGAAGGAAAATAGGTTACAGGTTCCAAACAGTTCCTAAAACCTTCAGTGTATACTCTATTAGATTTCAAAGTTTCAGAGTCATCTATAGAATGATGGTTTCTTCTCCTCTGGGCTTGGAGCAGCAGATTCCCCTCCAAGGACTTGCCCTGCAATCATCTTCCAGGTTCCACCCTCGTAAAGCATCTGGGTGGGAGCCTAGCTCTAGGCCCCACACTCTGAGAACACTGGGGTGGCCACACTCTTCCTGAACAACAGGGCAGGCAGAAGACCTACCCTCTTCAAGTCCCAGGGTATACTCACCCCCTCCGCACACATGGGTGGTGTCCTTCTTTGGCCTGAGTATATGATTTTAATCTAGACCTCAGCTTCCATGGTTCTGCCTTTGAAGTCATTTTTCTTTCAATCTCTACCTTTTCTGTCCATTTTAGTCCAGGCTGACAGTGGATATGTTCATACAGATGGTGCAAAAAAAAACTTGGTTTAGCATGCAGGAAACAGGGGTCAAGTTGTCAGACAGTAAGACCATCCATAGATCTTTCCTGGATAACTGCAATCCCAATCCTGACTTACAGGGAAATGGTTGGCTGGTTCCAAGTTTAGTTAAGTCCTCACATGGGGAACTAGCCTCTGGGAACTTGTTTTCTGGAAGTACAGAATTTCCCAAACTATCAGTTTCTGGTTTGTTTATGCCCAGGAGTTCAGTTTTCAGCTTATCCCTTCAGCATTTTACTATAAACTGCAAGGAGAAGCCAGGACACACTTCCCACATTTAGTTTGGAAATCTCCTCAGTTAAATGTACAGGCTTATCACTTTGGATTTCTGCCTTCCATCTGACATCAGAACACAATTTTATCAAGTTTTCTGCCACTTTAAAGCAAGGATTGCCTTTCTTCCAGTTTGCAATGACACATTCACCATTTCTGTCTAAGGTCTCATTAGAAGTAATTTTAAGGTCCATATTTTTACCAACAGTCTCTTCAAAGCAATCTAGGCCTTTTCTATCAAGCATTTCACAATTCTTCCTAAATCTTCCCTTTACTAATTTTTAAAACAGTTCCTACATTTTTGGTATTTGCAATTGAACACCCCACTCTCCTGGTACTAACTTCTGTTTTAGTTTGCTAAAGACTGCCAATGCAATATACTAGAAATGTGTTGGCTTTTATAATGGGAATTTATTAGAAAAGCTAATAAATGTAGGCTATGAAAATGTCTACATCAAAGCATCATCAGAGATGCTGTCTCACCAAAGGTTGGCTGCTGGTGGTCTTGAATTCCTGCCACCTGACAAGACAAAACGGTGGCCTATCTTTGCCTTCTCCTGCAGGCTCACTTTCTCTCTGAGCTCAGCTGTGGGCAATCAGGCACATGGCTTGTCTCACTGCTGGTCCACTGGTCTCTCCCCTCTCCTCAAGCCTCATCTCCTCAGCTTCAAGCTGCTCCCTGGGCCTAGCCTCTCAGGAGCCTCTTTCCATACATCTGTGCTGCACTGATTCCAGCCTCCAACCAACCTGCAGGACTTTCCTTCTGTTTCGGAGGCTTTTTTGCTATGTGTCTCTGCTTTTAGACCTCCATTTATGAAGGACTGCAGTAAGGAGATTAGGATCCACCCTGGTTCCCACAATCTAATCAAAGGTCCTTGACTGAAGCAGTCTAATCTAATTAAAAGTGATCTAATCAAAAGGCCCCTTAACTGAATCTAACTAAAAAGTCCCACATACAATAGATTTACATGCACAAGAACGGGTTAGCTTAAGAACATAATTGTCTGGGGTCCACAAACCAGCACAGCTAATAATGTTAAGCATCTTTTCATTTGCTTTTTGGATTTTTTTTTTTTTTAAAGATTTATTTATTTATTTATTTATCCCCCCCTTGCTGCTTGTGTTTTACTGTGTCCATTCGCTGTGTGTTTCTTCCGTGTCTACTTATCTCCCCCTTGCTGTGAGGTCCCGCTGCATCAGCCCACTGCTCCGCGCGGGCCGGCCTGCCCTCACAAGGAGGCCCCGGGAAGCGAACCAGGGGCCTCACACATGGTAAATGAGGACTCTATCGATTGAGCCACACCCGCTTCCCGCTTTTTGGATATTTACATATCTTCTTTGGAGAAATGACTATTCAGATCTTTTACCCATTTTTTTATTTGGGTTATATGTCTTTTTATTATTGAATTGTATATGCTCTTTATACATTCTGGATAAAAGTCTCTTACCACATACATGATTTGCAAATATTTTCTCCCATTCTGTGGGGTTGTTTTTGCACTTTCTTGATGGTGTCCTTTGAAGCACAAAATGTTTTCATTTTGGTGATATCCAATTTATCTAATTCCTTTTTGCTGCTTATGTTTTTGCCATTCTTCAGAGAAGATTTGCATTCACTTCACCTAAAAGCCAGAATGCTGATCTGGAATGACTTTGCCTTCCAAGCATAATTGGAATGAGAGCTGGAAGGAGGTTGGTAGAGATTTGAATTCAGCTCTGACAACCTGCAGCTGGCTCAAGGCTTCTGATAACAGTTGTGATATTATGTGCCCTCAAGGAATCCTGTTTAGCCTTTGTTTGCTATTTGAGCTCACATTCCCTACTTCAATTTGAGGCACTTCTGTCAGAAAAAAACTAATATTGCATTAAGTATTTTTTTTATATAAGATCTAATAGTTTTGTAGTTCAAAGATCTTTTAGAATATTTAGTCATTATACTATGAGTCATCATACTACCATACTACCAAAGTCAAGAAAGAGAATCTTTTCCCTATGTAGTCCAATTGTATAAATGTTTATTGACTGTCTACCTTTGTGTCTGTGTTCAAGACACTCATCAGGTATAATATTCTGGGAAAGTCCAGGAAGTCTAACAGAAATACATGACTAAAGAAAATATTTCAATTATAATTTTAACAATTTTTCAGTTAACATGTCCATAATTTAAAACTGAAGCCTCCATTTCAAAAGTGCATGTAAGTGGCTTTTTGTGTGTTTAACAAAGTTAAAAAGACTTTTTGGCTTATAAAAAAAAAAAAATAGGTGAAAATATACTCCTCAATCATTTCACTGTGATAACTCAATTTTACGGAAAATACAGATTTTTTGCAATGAAAAAGAAGTAAAATAGCAAAAAATATAGCTTGGAAAATTTTCTTGAGACAATATTTTAAGAAAGGATTCTGAATGTATGTTAATGCATATGTAATAATTTAATATCTCCTTCTCTCTTTGTTTTTAATATATTTTACTTTAAGCCCTTTGTTAGCTCTTGGTCATGTTGACATTTACCTGATATGTCAAGTAACCACATGTACAAAATTAACTATGCCCTGGTACGTGTAGCATAAATCAAATAATCCTTGAAAATCCACAGTTGTTACCACTTGATTTTGATTACTGTTCTAGTTTTTTGCCAGTCTTCTCCTATGAAACTTTCAAAAGCTTCTGTAATTAATGGTGGTAGCTAATATCTCCATATGGACCTAATATAATGTGAATCTTCCCATCTTTTCTGAACAATAACCATTTAGACTCATAAAACACAAGGAATTTACAGCTGAGAGATTCCTCAGAAATCTTCATTTTACAAAAGAGGCAACTGAAACCAAAGTGATTAACGGGATTGCTCTTCTCAAGTTCCCAAAGACAGTTAATAACAGAAATGAGAATAGTTCAAGTCCCTTGAATACTAGTCCAGTATTTTTCCTCAATATGTCTGTTTACAAAGAAACTAGACAATGCACAAATGGAAAAAATTCTAAACGAAATCAGTTTGAATGGATTTAAACTAATAAAATGAGAAGAAAATAATCTCAGGCAAAAATATAATGAAGAATAGATTTATTATGGCTCATTTTGCAGGTGAATGGCAGTAAAGAAAATCCATTGTTCTGGGTAAAATGTAATTATTTTTCTTGCCTGTGAATATAAAATAGACTAAAGAGAACAGACTTATCTTCCATATCAATATCTCTGTTTTAGGCCTGTTTCGTACAGACACATGGGACCCACTACTGTTTTCCAGTCTATATGTTGTCCCAAATTTAACATAAGCTTGTAGAAATAAATATTTAAGTCCTATATCTGGGTTTTATGAGTGTCTTTCTGTGCGTGCATGTCTGGTAGTGAGAATGGAGAGAGAGCAGCTATCTGTAATGGATAACCATTTGCCATTAAAAGAGTCATAAGATCCTTTCACATGCTCTCTTTCCCTTATTTTTGGAGGGCAATTTAACCTTCTACCATTGACCACATCATCAGTGCTCTGATTTTGTTCCAAATAACCTTGAATAAGGATATGTGAACATCTCATGACTAAGAATATGTATTTTCCAAAACAAATTACAAATGTGATATTCATTATTAAAATATGCATTGGGAAATCTAGACAATCAAGTTAGGTGCTGTAACCAGCATCTACTTTTGTCCCTTATGTATAGAAAGTTCCATTCAGCATAATGGTCATTTTCTTAAAGTAGAAACCATTATCTACTGACATCACATCAACAGTGTTTTTTTTGCTTCTATTTTTCCCTAAATAAAATCATGGCTGTTATTAACCAACACTTTGAGTTTATTTTCCTATCCAATAAAATATTGATATACACTGACCTACTACAGAAAAATTTGCCTCATTTATTATTAAAAAGATTGCAGTAAGTGGACCAAATGAACTAGTTTCATTGTTTTCCATATTAAATACCAGAGCATTAGTGTATTTGGGGCTTACTCTGGGGAGTCAAATTGTTTATTTATTCCCTTTAATGGCTTCAGTTTCAACAGAGATTTCATTTGTGGATGAAACAACAACAGAGCAGAGCCATTTCTGATTACCTGCTTTAGAGGGCATGTGAAATAACTGCAGAAAGAAAATTTGGCAATATTTAGCTTACTAACCAATGCTGATACACCATATGTTATAGTGTGCATATCCAAGAGGGGTGATAGATTTGTTCTGCCTCTGATGGGTTATATTGTTTTTAAAATGGAGAAAGAAATCTCTAGAATATAGTAAAAGCTATAGATTTGCTGTACCCAAGAAGGCTAGCATCTGAAGAATATTTTGGGGTTTTGGTTAAGTGTTGCAGTTCTAATGAGTGTTTCAGAAATTATAGAAATAATAGTATGGAGCCCTTGAGAATGCTTCCTCAGTGGCAGTAGTTCTCCACTCTGGCTGCTCATTGTAGTCAGCTGGGAAAGTTTGTAAAAGTCAATACCTAGGTTCAGTTTCTGACATGACAGTGTGGAGAGTGCTATAGATTAGCTCCCCAGTGGAACTGATATAAATGATTTTTAAAAACCAATCATTTAGATCTCTAGAAATGTTCCTAAGAGCACACAGCAAATGAAGAAACATCTCTTCAAGAAAATCTAATAAAACTTGGTAAGAAAAAGAGTCAGTGGGCAAGTTAAATAAGATGCACTCACTTATTGCCCTCTCCCTGCTCAGTAAGATGAAAATTCTACTCCAGACAGGATTAGCCAAGAATACAGGGCTCCCTGTTTCCTCAGTTCCTAGTCAGTCTGCTATCTTTATAGGAGGGACATGATGTCAGCATTTCTCATCCTTTTCCCTGCTGCCTATTGCTGAAGCTAAGTTCTGGGAAAATTCAACTGAGACATCAGGCATACTTTTTCCAAACAAACACCACTCATAGTATAGAAGCTCTATTTTGGCACAATGCTGCTGAGAGTACTAGTAGTCCAATTCTCCTTTCCTGGCTGTAAGGTGGCTGTTGTAGAGGTAGGCCAAGAAGACCTCATCCTTGTACCCCATCACCAAGCACAAATCTCCTAAAATGGGACAATCACTCAGAAAGAAGCATGCCATTGTCCCTACCTCCAGCTCCAGAAGTGTGGTCAGAGATTTTGCCCTAGAAATGGGGATGGGAGAGAAGCAGGTCATAAGATATATAGCTCTTAAGCTCTTCACAAAGGAACTGACTTCAATTGCAATCCAGAATGGAGAAGTTTAAGCAAGGGAACTGTCACAAATAGTGGAGATTATAGTGAAAAACACCTGGGAGGAAATTGGTAGGTTTATTGGAGATAAATGCTAAACTGTGAGCCAGATAATTTGGCAGAAACCACTGGAAAAAATGAATGAAAGGATCCATCTTGGAGTCAGAATATCAAACTCTGGTATCAGGAAATATCCTTCAAAGAAGCTCAAATTTGATTGGACCTATGTGGAGGAATTTATACCCCAGGGTATTGCTGAAAATAGAGCACTCAGCTAACATTAGTGGAGCTTAACAACTGGGTGTAGTCTAGAAAAGAGACATTCAAAAAGAGTTCATCAGGGAAGACATTACTACTGACCCCACAGAAATAAAAGAGATTATAATAGGATACTATGAAAAATTGTGCATAACAAACTACACAATGTAGATGAAATGGACTAATTCCTAGAAAAATATGAACAGCTACACTGACCTTAGAAGAAATAGAAGACCTCAATAAACCAATCATAGAGTGATTTAAACAGTCATTAAAACTTTCCAAAAATATAAATCCAAGGGCCAGATGACTTCATGGATGAATTCTACCAATCAGTCAAAGAAGATTTAATACCAATCTTACTCAAACTCTTCCAAAATATTGAACAGTAGGGAATGCTACAAAAGTCATTCTATGGAACCAACATTATCCTAAAACCAAAGCCAGATAAAGATACTATGAAGGGGAAGCAGATGCAGCTTAAGCAGTTGAGCTCCTGTCTCCCACATGGGAAGTCCTGGGTTTGGTTCCCAGTGGCTCCTGAAAAAAAACAAAAAAGAACAACAAGAAAAACAAGTGAAAAAACCAACTTAGGGAAGCTGACGTGGCTCAGTGGTTGAGTGCCAGCTTCCCCATGCGAGGTCCCGGGTTTAATCCAGAACCATTTTCCTAATAAATATACTTGCAAAATCCTCAGTAAAATATTCATGAACAGAATCTAACAGCACTTTAAAGGAATTATTCATCATGATCAAGTGAATTTTATCCCACATAAGCAAGCCTGGGTCAACACAAGAAAGTCAATCAGTGTGATACACCACATTAATAAATCAAAGAAAAAAAATCACATGTATATCTTGATGCAGAAAAGGCATTTGACAAAATACAGCATCCTTTCTTAATAAAAGTATTCTGAACAATAGAAATAGAAGGAAATCCAACATGATAAAAGGCATATATAAATAATTTACAAGTAACATTGTACTAAATGGTGAAAGACTGAAAGCTTTCCCGCTGAGATCAAGAACAAGACAAGGATGTCCACTGTCACCACTGTTGTTCAATATTGTGCTAAAAGTTCTAGCTAGAGCAATTAGGCAAGAAAAAGAAATAAAAGGCATCCAAATTGGAAATGAAGAATTAAAACTTTCACTATCAGCAAATGACATGGTCCTATACCTAGAAGGTCCTGAAAAACCTACAACAAAGCTACTAGAACTAAAAACAAGTTCAGCAAAATGTCAGGATTCAAGATTAATATGCAAACTCAGTAGTGTTTTTATACACTAGTAAGGAGAAATCTGAGGAGAAAGTCAGGAAAAAATCCATTTACAATAGTGACTAAAAGAATAAAATCTTTGGGAATAAACTTAACCAAGGATGTAAAGGACCTGTATTCAGAAAATTTAAAAATATGCTAAAAGAAATCAAAGATGACCTAAATAAATGGAAGGACATTCCATGTTAATGGATTGCAAGAATAAATGTCATTAAGATGTCAATTCTACCCAAACTGATTCACAGATTCAAGGCAATCCTGATAAAAATTCATGCAGCTATTTTTGAAGAATTGGAAAAGCCAATTATCACATTTATATGGAAGAGTAAGGGACCTCAAATAGCCAGAAATATCTTTAAAAAGAACTAAGTTGGAGGACTCTCACTTCCTGACTTTAATCAGACTACTTAGCTACAGTGGTAAAAACAGCATAGAGTGGCTTAAAGATAGACATAAAGACCAATGGAACCAAGTTGAGAGTTCAAAAATAGACCCTCACACTACAGTCAAGTGATTTTTGACAAAGCTGCCAAAGCCACCCAGCTGGATCAGAACAGTGTATTTAACAAATGGTGCTAGGAGTACTTGATATCCATATCCAAAAGAAAGAAAGAGGACCTTTATCTCACACCTTACATAAAATTAAATCAAAATGGGTCACAGGCCTAAATATAAAAAGCTAGATCATAAAAATCCTAGAAGAAAATGTAGGGAAACATCATCAAGATCTTGTAGAAGGTAGTGGTTTATTAAACCTTAAACCCAAAGCATGAGCAATGAAAGAAAAAATGGATAAATAGGACCTTCTCAAAATTAAACACTTCTGTGCTTCAAATGGTTTTGTCAAGAAGGTGAAAAGGCAGCCTACACAATGTGAGAAAATATTTGGAAACCAGATATCAGTTAAGAGTTTGATTTCTATGTTATATAAAGAGATCATACAACTCAATGATCAAAAGACAAACAACTCAATTTTTAAAATGGGCAAACAAATTAAACAGGCATTTTTCCAAAAACAAAATACAATTGGCCAAAAAGCACATGAAAAGATGTTCAACATCACTATCTATTAGGGAAATGCAAATCAAAACTACAATGAGATATCATTTCACATCT
>JAQZBX010033512.1:0-25366 GCA_029593785.1 Cabassous unicinctus | reverse complement strand
GAACTGTGGTCCATGCTCGGTGGCAAGGCCACAGGATGTGTATATCCATTGTGGGTGTAGTACCACACGGATGAAGGATGGTGGTGTGGGATGTTGTTGGAGGTGTGGGAGGTGGGGAGCATGGGAATCCCTGTAATTTCTGAGTAATATTTAGGTAATCTAGGCACCTTTAAAAAAAATATATATATATATATATAACAAATAACATTTATGTAAACAAATGCACATATATGCATATGTATTCATATATCGTTTTACAAATATTGATATGTATTGTGAAAAATTTGATTTTTACCCACAATGAAAAATAAAAATAAAAAAACAAAACAAAAAAACCTACCTAGACTATTAATAAGCACACATTTTTAAAAGAAGAGACCAGTGTCAAATTCTCCAAACCCTCCCCTCTCGTGATTGTCAGCATCGAAGCGGCCCGTTCCGGTCCCGTGTCAACACGCATTGATGGGCGGGTGCTGACAGTCTATGGCGGGGACAGGCATACGGCCAGCCCACTGGCCTCCCTCCACGGACGGCGCTTGCCTCCGGGCCGCCTCTGTGTGGTGCCAGGCAGGGCCGCGTGCTGGTGTTTTCCCCCAGGACGCGGGGCCCGCCCGCTGCCGGTGATGGGTGCTCGGCTTGTTCCCGCCGCCAGGGCGACAGCCGCGCAGCCCTAGCATCCTCCATGGTCGCTCTTTCTGGAAAAGGGCGAAGCTGCAGAGGAGCCCTGACGTCTGACTCCTGTGGTCAAGATGCTCGGCTGGGCGGGGCCCTCGAGAGCCCTTCCAGCGCCCGGCGGGGTCTGTGGACCCGGCACCTCCAAGCTGCACTGGGGCCACTAGGGCCTTGCGGTGGGGGTGTCCTGGGCACTGCAGGGCGATTAGCAGCTTCCCTGGCCCCCACCAGAGGCCGGGAGCCCCTCCCCTACTTGTGTCTCCTGGGCGACAAGATCGCCTCAGATGGGAAGCCTGCCGTAGGGCCTAACAGCCTCCCGGCAAAACAGACCTCAGAAGCAAACTGTGCAGACTTTTTGACTCATCAGAAGGTGCAGCTCATGCAGTTTAGAAGCTTCTTGGGTTCCCGCTTGGTGGCACAGGAACTTAAAGCGTGGGGCTGCATCGTCAGCCCAGCCTACGACTTTGGTGGTAAGTGAAGGAGGTTCCCTGGCTCTGCCATCCCTTTAGACTTTGGGAGACAGAAGACAAGCCTGTGGCCCAGACTGACCCCAGCTTCCGTTCCTCAAAGCAGCTGGATAGCACCTCACCTGCCCAGGTGTCTGCGTCCCCCTACACCCACAGGCTGGGCAGGTGGAGCAGACACATGTCCACTTTCAGCGGTCCCCCTCTCTGTGCTCTGATCCCCTAGTGGAGCAGCAGGACATGTGGCCATAGAGATGGTCAGCTGTGCCAGAGCCAGGTAGACCCCGGGAAGGGGCTGCAGGATGCACCACGGCTTTACAGCTCTATGGCCAGAATCAGCCATGGAGTATAAACCCCCAGATCCGCCATGGAGAGCTCTCACCCTGGGCCAGGGCAGGGCAGGGCGGCAGGGAGCCTGTGGGCGCTGGGCACGAGGGAGTGGGAGGGGGCCTTTCCCAGCAGGGAGAAAGGCTGTGCAGGGCCGTGCAGGGAGCTGGTAAGCGGTGGCCTGGCCCCTGCCCTGGGGCCAAAGCCAGCCCTCCACCCTCCACTTCTTCTCTACAGCCTGGGTGCTCAGAATAGTCTGCATAGTTTCAAACAGTTGTAAAAGAAAATCAAAAGAAAAGTATTATTTGGTGACATGTGAAATCATATCAAATTTCGGTGCCCATAAGTAAGTTCTATTGAACACAGCCATGTCCGTGCATTTCGGAGGCGAGTAGCTCCAAAAGAGACCGCCTGGCTGGCGAGGCCGGAGATACTTACGACCTTTACAGAAGAAGTTTGCCGGTCCCTGGTTCAAGGCAGACAGCTGGGAGAGGATGGAGGGCTCGTGAAGGGGTGAGCAGAAGACAAGAGGGAAAAGCGGAGTCCTGGGGTGCTGGACCAGGAGATCACGCCGCGATGGAAGCTGCTGGAAGGTTTGGATCTGGGCATGGAGATGGCGGAGGCAGGATCTGGGGAAAAAGGCTGCATTTGGGGTGTGCAGATGGAGCAGAGCTGGGAGGCTGGGGTGTCTGTTAGGAGGTGGCTCCAGGGTCTGTGGGGGCCTTTGGTGGGCGTCTCTGGGCGCCCGTCTGTGACCCAGTGGCTGTGGCCCCTCCACGGCCGAGCCGGCCGCCCGGGCCCTGCAGCCTCGACGCGGGCTGGCCCTGGGAGTGAGTGACTGGGGCCCAGGCACCCTATCCCCCACTGACCCTGGTCACCGCGGATGCCATTCTGCAGGAACCGCCAGCTGGCCTCACGGCCGGGCCCGGGGCAGCCGGGCCCGGGGCAGCCAGGCCCGGGGTAGCCAGGGCTGCGTCCCCAGAAGAAGGGACAATTATTCCTGCATCTCCCCACTCACCGGGTCCCGTGCCCCTCCCTCGTCCCCCTTCTCCCTCCCCAGCCCAGGCTGGCCCATGAACCGCCTAGGTGCTCTCACAGAAAATAAATTAGGTTTTGGCCCAGGAGGAGGAAGAGAGCCGCCTCCAAGGACACTGAGGAATTTGCATTCCTGAGGGATGTTCTTTCTCTTCTAGTGCTTCCCGCAGGCAGCAAGAGAAGTAGGGGCCCAAGGCTGAGCCCCGGCTGATGAGAAGGGCCCTCGCGGAGGCTGCTCCCTGCTCACTGTGGGTCCGAAAGTCTCTCTTCTGTCCCCTCCACCCTCCCTCCCTGTCCTGGGGGCCTGGCCACGTCAAGGGAGAAGGGGCCAGAGGCTGATTCCTGGAGATGGATCATGTCCCTTGGACAAACTCCCCCCACCCCGTGCCTGCCCTGGCGGTCGGCTGACCCAGGAAGTGAATGAATTAACGATGGGTAGCTGGGTAGGTGGGGGTCACAGACCGTCGGGGGGCAGGGACGGGGGCCTAACCTCCACGGGTCCAACTCTCTCCTTTAAAGATGAGAGAGGAGAGGCCACTGGGGGAGGGACTTGAACGTGGTCGCCCCAGACCAGTGCTCCCTCTCCCCGCCGGGGGTCTGCAGACCACCTGCTGGCTCCTCTCACCGAGCATCCCACCCCCATCTCACCCCCACCTGTCTAAAGCTGCTCCCCAACGCCCTGCCCACCCATCCATCTGCCCCGCTTGGGGTTGGGGGACCAAAAAGTGACCCCCTCCTCCAGACTCCAAACTTTCTCTCTTAGGAAGTTGGTGCAAGCCTCAGGACCCCCAGGGACGGCCCCCTTCTCTCCCCAGACGGTCTAGTCTCCTGTTTTTTTCCATGGTGTTAATGGACCTGATTCCCTTTCATGCTTGATGATCAGAGCAGGCAGGTTTAACGACCGAAGTACAATCTGCATATAAAGATATGAAGCAAAGCAGGCAGTTTCCATTACCCAGTCAATAAACGGGCTCCTTTCCCAGCAAAACGGCTTTCGGAGGGAAAGCAAGAGCCGGCGTGGGTAGTGAAGCCACCTCGGCTTCAGGGCGGCAGCGGAAGGAATTCCCCGTGGGCGCAGCTGCGGCATTAGGAGCTGGCCGGGAGGACGGCCACGGCGGGGCCGCTCCCCACCTACCCTGGGGGCAGCGCGGGGGGCTGCGTTCCCCTCTCTGGGCCATCCAGAGCCCCTTGCACAGGCGTCCCCCGGGTGGTCACTGCCTTTGGACCTCCGTGAAGTGGAGACTCACCTTCTGCTGCCCAGGGGAGGGGTCAGGGCGTTCCCCAGGCCCCACGGTGCTGGGCGGGTCTGCACGGCCGCTCAGGCTTCCGGACTCGTCCCCACTTTCTCCGGGACAACCCGCAGTCAGCATCCCCCTCGATGGCCTCGGCAGCCCCCCGGCAGCCCCCCGGCGCTGTCTGCTGCGCACAGGCTTTGCCGCTGTGCCCTGGAGTGAGGCGTGTTACGTGTTACATGTCATGTGTCACATGTTACACATTACAGAGGAGGCGACCACACCGCCAGGGCTCCCGAGGGCCCTGGAGACGCGGCTGCTGCTGTTTGTTTATCCAGGCGGAGATACCTGGACTCAGACTTTGTCGGCTGGGACTTTGCCAGAGGCTTCCAGCAGGAGAAGGTCCCCGCCTGCCCTGCCCTGGGGCAGCGGGACGAGAACAGGGAGCTGCCGGCAGTGTCCTCCAGGGGCCCCGCACGGATCAAGCTCTCCACCACAGGCGATGTCCACGGCCCGCGCCCGGAGCTGGGAAGGTGACTTTGTTTGGAACTAGGGTCTTTGAGCTGCCGTTTGCTGAAGATCCTGGGTCAGGGTGGAACCCGAAGAGAGTGAAGAGAAGGAGATTTGAGGCACACAGAGACGCAGAAAGGAGCAAATGCTACGACGGGGGCCTCTGCGTCTACAAGCCGAGGAGCACGGCGGCTGGCCAGCCCCCGCCAGGCCAGGAGAGAGGCAGAAGCCTCCAGAAGGCAGCGGTCCTGCTCACGCCTCGCCTTCGGGCTGCTGGCCGCCAGGACATGAAAGCGTAACTTTCTGTTGTTTTGAGCCCCCAGAACCTGAGACACTCTTTATAGAGTCTGAAGGTCCCGCGGGGGCTCGGGCGCCGGCTGGCGGGCGGGCCACTCCCTCACCTGAGCCGAGCCAGCTTCCGCGGGCGCAGAGGGCATCCCCGCCCGTCCCCAGACCAGGGCCCAGCGGCCAGGCTTGGCGTTTCCCAGCCCGTCTGCACAGAAGCCCGCGCATGTTCTCCCTCTGCCCCCTTCACCTCCGACCCGTGTGCCAACCACGCTTCCACTGAAGCTTCCCCAAAGCCTTCCCCCTTTTCTTTCCACGTACACTGTCTACCTACAGCGGGGGCCGGCACGCTTTTTCAGCAAAGGGCCGGGAGTAAAGTATTTCAGGCGGTGCGGCCACGCGGCCTGTGTCGCGGGCGTTCGACTCCGCTGCTGAAGCGGGACAGCCGCCACGGGCAACGCGTCCGCGAGTGAGCGTGACTGTGTGCCAGGAAAACGTTATTTCTGAACACAGAAATTTGAATTTCATATCATTTCCGTGTGCCCCAACTATTATCCTCTGTTGGATTTTCCCCCAACCATTAAAAATATAAACGCGTCTCTTCATCGCAGGCTGTGCACAAACAGGCAGCAGCTGGGGCCTGGCCCGGCCGGCGTTTGCAGACCCCGGGGCCGGAGGCAGCACGAGAGGAGGGCGCGTGCTCCCCACCATCGGCTCGCCGGGGGGCACTCAGGGGTGGCGTCTCGTGTCTCCACCCGATGGCCCAAAGCCAGCTGCCCTTTCTGGGGATCACGGCCGATTGCGGTGGGCGAGTGCCCGTGTGCCTGCCGCCCTCCAGGGCCCACTGGCGCCTCGACTTGAAATATGCAACAGTGGAGAGCTTAATAAGAAACAGCTTGAGACAGATTTGAAATAGCTTTGCATGGGAAAACCGGGCATATTAACTGGCGCCTCTGGTGAGCCGTCCTTTCTCCGTTTGTGCAGCCAGAGCCTTGCTGTTTCTAAGTGTTAAGTGTTTTTTTAGAGAGGGAGGCTGCAGATTCCTTCCCTGGCTCCGCTGCCGGGCGGCGGGGAGCTCCGTGCACGCTGGCTGCCCCATTTCTGGCGATGCCTGCACTGCCCGCCTGCTCAGGGCAGGCTTCGGCTGCCGGGCACACGTCCGGGGAGACCAGGAGGGCAGGGAGCTGAGTCACCTCACAAGCCCCTAGCAAACGGTCCTGCCTCTCCGTCAAGCACAAGTGCATCTGAGGCAGGCGCAGTGCGTGTCCCGCTTGTTGCTCTTTATTTGCAAAGAGCCGGTTGCAAAAGTGAAAGTGAATGGCAGACTCGGAGGGCTTGCGGGCCTGTCTCCCCAAACGTCTGTACCTCCTGATAGGCTGCTCTCAGGGAGATGCACAGAGCAGCACTTCACATACAGCAAAGGCAAACGCCAATGAAGACCGCTTAACCGGATGGGGCAACACGGAGAAATAAGAAAGACCGGTGTAAATATTCTAAACGCTTTAACCAATAAGGCATTGATCCTTCACTGGAGGAGAGCAGGCAATTCTGCCCTCGTCAAGCGCTCGCTGCCCAAGTACGCGAATGAGCCAGACCCGCTGCCCACGGCCCCGACCCCAGCAGCTCTCCCAGGATGTCCTCTTCCCACATCTGCATCTATATTGACATCGATTCCTAAACGCGGAACCAAGGGGCCATCGGCACGCGTGCAGTGGAGCAGTAACCCGCACAGCCGCCCGCTGCGGCCCCTGAAACCATCGTCCTCTTTGCTCTTAGCCCACATGTGGACCCGCCACTGTGGCTGAGTGCAGGGGCGGGGCCTGGACAGATCAAGGGTGTGGCCACTCATCAGGCCCCGACGGCTCGGCCTGTGCCCCCAGGAACTAAAGACCCTGCCCCTGCCCGCTGGAGCAGGACAGCAGGAAGGAGCCCGGCTTCCTGCCTCCCCAGCTCTGCAGAGGCTCAGGTCTCAGGTGACCCTGAGGGCCTGGCCAGGGCCCCAGGAGTCCAAGGGGACGGGGCTGCAGGACAAGCCATCAACAGGGAAGGCGCACCTCAGGGGGGCACGGATGGGCCCTGAGCTGGGCCGCCCCCGGTGCGAATCCTTGTGGGAGCAGAAGGGGTGGCGTGTCCTGGAATTCCACCGGCTGCCACTGGCACGGAGTGGGCTCCTCCACTCTGGACCTGCCTGCTCTGGCCAGAGCTGCTTCCCACCTGGTCCCCAGCCTGGCCTGAGGATTCTGTCTCCCCTTCTCGCCCGGCTCTCCCAGATCTTCATAAATGACCTCCACCGGCCCATCCAGCCATGTAGACCACGCGGTGGCACTCGACTAGAGGGAGCTCTGCAGACCAGAAGGCTGCCCTCCCTCGGTGGGACTGGGAGCTCTGGGGTTGCAGAGCACATCCTCTTCTTCAACTCTCCCATGGTAAGAGCCAGTTCAGAGTCTTGCTCCGGGACCATCATTTCACGTCATAACCAGGGTAGCTGGGGCCAAGGGAAAGCAAAGCCATCGGGGAACAGAGAAACAGAAGATCCGGAAAAAGGGTCAACGCTTCTGCTTTGGAGAAGGGCAAGGTCATCAAGGAGGACACGGCATCAATGGGGAGGGGCTTGCAGTCGGTGAAAGGGGCTCTTTCGGCAAAGGCTGGTGGCTGCGGGCGTTCTTCCAGCCTGGGTCTCCGCCCACGCCGTCTGCTCCGGCCGTGGGGACCCGCTGTCGCTCTGCACGGGGCCCTCCAGGCTGGGGAAATTCCGGCCTGTGAGAGGTGGGCTGCACTGCGCGCCCTCGCAGGGGTGGAGTGAGGTGGGGAGGCAAGTGGGCTAGGAGACGGGCAGCCTCTCTGCACCTCGGGCTGACGCCACGTGGACCTGGGCGCAAGGTCGCCTCGTGCTGGGATTTGGGGGGCCGCTCTCTGGCCCCCTCACGGAGCTTGTGGGGATGGAAGGGATCACGGAACGGGGCAGACCCACGCCCCAAACAGGTGAGCCACTGGGAGCAAGAGGTGCTGATGGCAAGGGGCATCCCGGGGAAGCCAGAGGAAAGAGGGCTAGAGGAAGGCAGACCCCGGATGAGACAGGTGGGCAGAGCCCGCTCCCTCCTCGGAGCTGCTCCGGCCACCCACGGCGAGAAGCAGCAGCGAGGACTCCTCTAAGCTGTGCAGGAGCACGTGTGTCCCACGACGCCCGACAAGCCTTTTCCACACACCCCTGGGTGCCAGGCGATGTCGGCCCTGAGTAACCTCCACAAAGACCGCAAATGACAAAACCCAGCCTGCCTTCTGCCTTGACACTTGGGTGAGCTTGAGAGGACACGCCTTCCTAGGCCCGAGCTAGGCTCCTCAGAGGACGGGGCGGCTGGCACAACAGGGACGCTCGCCGCAAACCAGACATCGACTGTCTTTACGTCACGACGAGAAATGAAGTCACCAGCAAGTATTAAATTTAAACATGGCAACTTTCTCCCCCACCCTCCCACCCCGGTGCTGGCCTGTGAAGTGATCTCATGAAATGACCACGGACAAGTGGCTTTTAAAGAGGTCACCAGCTCCTATTAATATGGCTTTCATCAGCTGATTTTAACCGAAGCTTCCCTCTTCACGCTGGAGCTGGGAGGGTGTGGGCGTGTGTTCTGCCTGGACCGGTGGCCGTCCAGCCCACGGCTGTCCCAGCAGTCTCAGAGAACCCCTCCATCCTGTGCAAAGGGGAGCGGCCCCCGGCTGAGGTCCCCTTCTCTTCCCCACCGCACAGGGACTCCTTGCTCGACCCGTGCTCGCGATCCCGAGGCTCAGCTCTGAGGCCATCTCCTGCTGATTTCTGCCAATGAATTCTGAGGCTTGTCGGACGTGAGGGAACTCTGTTTCTTTGTGCAAATGCCACATGAAAGAATTCTGAAACCCATTTGTGGTGAGAACTTTAAACCCATCTGCAAATCTTTTGATCAGAAGTAGACGTCAGGTGGCTTTGAATAGATGCACGCCTGGAAGCCCTTGCAAAGAGCACCTCACTCTGGAGCCTAAGTATAAAGCCGGGCCTCTCTTTTCTTAGCGAATGATTTGCATTGAAAAATCGGCAGGTTTTTGGAAGGACAAACTACAGGAGCATATTAGTGCCACTTACGGAGGGAGAAAACACTCGAGGCTGGTTTTTGCCAGGTCAGCTTATCTTGAGTGAGCTAAGCTGCGTTGCCTTTGTGTTTAAAGACGGACAAGCGCTGGCGGATAACAAGGTCCATCGTCAAGGTTATTGAGTGGTTCGGGCAGGCGATTCATGGGCTACTTAGGATGCGTGGCTGACCAGTGGACAGAGCTCCAGCTGGCTTAAGCAAGAAAGGGACATCATCGGCCCATGCAGTCATTCACTCACTCTGCATATAGCCATTGTGCCCCTACTGTGTGCCAGGCAGGGCCCTAGGCTCTGTGGTTGGGGAAACGAACGAACCCAAACCCTGTCCTTCAGGAGCTGCCATGTCACCCTGGGGTCAGGGGTCCACACAGTTGAGGATCTGCTTCATTTGTGTGGCCCATCCCCAGGGGCCCAAGACACCACTGCCGGGCGTCCTGGCCGTGCATTAGCTCAGGGGCTCCAATTCATAAAGGTGGGGGGGTCTCGTGGGGACAGCTTGGGGTACCTCCCCACCCTGTTTCCATCACAGTGGCTGGGGAGAGGGATGCTGCAGTCGGCCAGCCTGGGCCACGTTTCTAATGCCAAACCAGCCATCATGACTTGCAAGGTCTACCTGCTCTTGCCACCCAAGGTGAGTCCCTGCACCCAAGCCAGACCCCAGGGCGGAGAAAGGTAGAGAGTAGGCTCCCTGAGGCAAACGGGGGCTGGGCTACCAGCAAAAGACGGGATGCTGGCAGACCAAACCACTAGATGTCCCCTAAAGGGACAAATTCTGTCCTGCAAATGAACATAAAACCTGATGAGTCATAAGTGAGGGGACGGCACAAGCTGTGGACCATCCAGCTGCAAAGGCCGCTGCCTGCCGAGGCTGCAGAACGAGCAGCGTGCCATAGAGTCGTGCAGTGTGGACGCGACCTCAGAAATCTACCCTCGCAGGTTCCTTCAGGTCCCATTTTCCCTTCCAGGGTGACCTTGCCCCAAGCCCTGTACTAGTGCTATATCCCTATTAAATCTCCCTGCTATTATCAGTTAGAATGGAAACAATTTGCTGCTTAAATAATTTATCCAGATTCCATGCAGAAAGTCTTTTGCAGAGAGTCATCAGCTAATAAAGAAAATTGATTTTAAAAGCCAAAGTCAATACGAGGTTAGGGAAACATTCGCCTATTTGCATGTTCCCATCTCCTGAGATTTTCTGTCACTTTGATGAGAACATCAGCCTGGCTACACTTTACTGCCAAGTCTTTTTTTCATTCATTGTTTTTCAGGTACCATTGAGACTACATGTCCGGAACTGGAAGGAGTACGGGGTGTGGGGATTTTACTGGCCATTCATCAGTACAGATTTCTTTCCTTAGGTATCACCCCTCGCTACTTGCAGGGTGAAATGGCTCAGCCTAAGCAGGGGCCATGTGAGAGGGTATTTTTGTTGAATCACATCCAAGCTTGAGGAATGAGCTGATCTGAATATTCCAAGCCTATTTGAGTGCATTTGCTTTAATAAGGAAGACTCGTTTGTAATTAGAAGAAATGATTTGCATGTAGACAATTAATGTAATAAGGTATCCAAAAACATTCCTCTCCCCTTGAATAGCACCCTTGCAATTTTGTTCATCTGATTCATTTCCTTACAAAGCCTTTTGTTCACGGATAATGAAAAGGTGAATTTCAGCTCAACCAAAGGGAATTCACAACATTTTGATTACCAAGGCGTCACCAGCTTGGTTGCTCACCTGTTGCACACGGGCGTGCTAAAAGGGGTGGGGGGTGTCATTCCTTCCATCCAGAACAGGGGCTTGAGCTCCAGAATCCCCGGGGCGTGAATTGAAACAGGTTGCCGCTGGCCCCAGCCTCAGCGCTTCAGAATCTGCAGCTGGGCATGGCCTCATCGTTTGCATTTCTAACACGTTCCCAGGTGGTGCGGGCAGTGAGCATCCACCCTGAGAAACGCTGGCCCAAACTCTCCAGACAAATCAGGACACGTCTTCACCTGCAGGACTGGTCCAAGTTAATCAGTTGTGGCGGCCAATGACTCTCTCCGATTTAAACATTTATCAGTACTTAACCCTGCGCAGGTGAAAGATAATTTAGGAAATCACGTTAAGCTTCAAAATGTGCCATTCGGGTTCTTTCCTTAATCTTCCGTCTTCTAGCATGTTGAGAAAAGCTGATCACGGATGTCCTTTGCCCCAGCCTTTCATTACGCCGAAAAGGAGCTGCTGCAGTGAACACAATACTGGCCTCCCACCCCACGTCCCCCCTCCACCTCCACGGCCAGCTACCACCTGCACCCCCCACGGTCAACATGCTGGAAGGAAACGCACCACTCATGAGCAGCTGTCAGGTGGTCCTGCCGAGTCTCAGGGACACAGGAGGACCATTTCCGTGGTGGGGGGAGATGGAGGGAGAACAGGAGTGCCGAATGCAGTCCGGGGTGGATTGAAATTTAGGCTGTTGATGATGATGATGATGATGATGATGACAGCACAAATTAAAATAGCTGCGGCGATCAGCTTGAAGGACTGGGCTAAGATGTTTGTTCTGATTAGTCCCACACCCAAGGGGTGGAATACGCCAGATGCTCTCCTAGAACAAGTGGCGATTTCAAAATGAGCTGCTGTCTTTACATGGCTCTTGGTCACACGAGGTCACCGTGTTCTGCCTGGCAGTTTCTTCCTCCCTGTTCAGGATAACAAAGTAATGTTTTCCATCTACGAGGTGGAATTCTCTCCAAGGAACTCCCAAACCGATTTGAATTTGATCTGTTTCTTAAGCTAGTTGGCAAACCATGCATGCTGGCCGCCTGGTGGTGTTAATAAAGTTTTATTGGCTCACAGCCACAGCCACTAATTTGCATACTTTGCACCATCTGTGGTGCTTCCTCCCCACAGCAACAGAGCTGAGTAGTTGCAAGAATGTCTGCTTTGTCCCCAAAGACGAAAATATCTAGTATCTGGCCTTCCAGAAGTGGGCCAGCCGCTTCGTGTGCTTGTCTGTCTGTCTCTGCTTCAGAGTTCCAGGCTCTGAGGGTGAGAGCATGGCTGGGGTGTCTTTTCACCTGTGGCACTGGGACCCTGCAAGCCCTTGCTACATGTTTGCTGAACCAAAGTTGGAGTGCCAGTGGGTGCCACATGCTCAGCCCGGGTATGCACCTTTCTCTCTGATGAATCGACCGGCTCTACGGAAAGCTCTGCAAAGGCAGTCCCTGCGCGTGGCTCTGTGGACACGTGGCACGGCCGCTCGCCTAGGGCCCAGCCCTATTGAAAGCCATCACCTGGAGGCTGGGCGGTCACCAGGGTTGGAGCGAAGGGAGGACTTGTCTGGCCCGGTGGTGGATTACGTGCTGGGCACGCCGTGTCCGTGCCTTGAGCATTGGCAAAGAACGGGTGCCAAAATGAGAACAATACTGACGTTATAATTTTAAGCTTCAAAAGAGGCATCATAAAGAAAAGACAAAACTTTGTTGGACTGCCTTTCACATATTTGATGGTTCAGGATTTTTATTTCTAGTTACATGTGGTAAGACGCATCACTGGTAGAGGAAAAAACCGAGGAGGGGGCGCGTGTGGATTCTCTGCCAACAAGCCCACTCTGTGTCCTGTGGGGGAATCTTCGTGGCTCCCGTTTAGGCACGTCTCACCCTGTAAAATGGGGGTGAAGCTGGGTGCCGATCACTTTAATTTACCAATGACGGGCTGTAGAAACAAGCAGTTAGAGCGTGGTTGGCGCAGCGTGCTGCGTGCGGGGTCCTGCCCGCACTCTGTTGGTGTCAGTGCCCACCCGGCTCACCAGGCCGGGACCCGGGACGGCCGCCAGCCTCCCGCAGCTCAGCACAGAGGTCACTCATTCCGGGCACGCACGCCCGCCTCCGCGTGGTCCAGTCACTGAGTTGTGCACGGTCTCTGGCCCCGAATCGGCCACTGAGGACCGACTCTCGGAGCAAAATGCAACGGTGCCCGGGGCGAACGTCCCTATTTTTGGAAGAGCGCGCTCTGGCCGCGGCCTGGCACACCTCATCCCTGCGCGGCATCTTGAGGGCACGGCCGGTTAAGAGGGGCTGTGACCCCAGGTATAGGAGCCGGGCAGGGCGGGGCAAAAGGAGGGCAGGTGTCCCGGGCCCGCCTGCTTTTCCTCCCACCAGAGCGGTTGTGAGCTGGGGATCCGCTTACCCGAGGGTGCCTGCTTACACTTGGCCAACGGATGAGGGTACAAGCCAGGCTTTTCCACCTGATTATAAGCCTGGGGTATGGGGTCACCTGGCTTATACTTTGAAAAGAACTGCCGGCAAAGACCGAAAAGTTAAAAAGAAAATTTAAAGTCACGTGGCCTTTCGGCCGCCATCCTGGAAACAGCGGCGCAACTTGTTCTTCCTGCTGAGGAGCCAGCGGGCTGGACGCTGCCTCCACGGCCTTTTCCACCTGCCAGCCGGGAGCCAGCTCTCCTCCTGAGCGGTGTGTCGGGGGCAGAAGGGCGCGGCCGAGGCTCCCCAGACCAGGCGCTGCGCGAGCTATCTAAGGTGGTGCCCGCGCCCCGGCTGCCGGGCAGGGGCGTCGGCCTCTTCCCACCCCTAAGTCCCACTTGTGGAACTTGGGGCCACCCCCCGAGGCCAGCCGAGGGCCGCTCTGCTTCCTGCACTGAACAGAAAAGACCCCGAGGCAGAGAAAGGTGGCAGCTAGGAGGCCCAGCCTGCCTTTTCCTTTCCTTTCCTAAAATTGTCTCAAAGAGGAAGAGATGTTTCTTCAGTCCCCTGGGGAGGGGGCAGATGGGGAGCAGAGGAAGAGGGAGGTGGGGGCTCGGCTGCCAGTGCAAGCCCCCTCCTTATTAGCTGGAACAAAATGAGGTATGTGGCAGTTGCAAAACACGATTCAACTGTTCTCCACTCAAGTCACCTTGTGCGGCGGCCCCACCATGGCCGGCCTCGGCAGGCTGTAAACCGCGCTCTCTGCCAGGCCAGGTTCCGGTCTGCAGCTCGCAAGGTGATTGATGACGGAGGCGAAGGGACAAGGGGATGCCACTGGAGGACAGCGAGGGAAAGAACAGGAGTCTGCTTTTCTCAGTGCATGAGGGGTCTCTCGGGTGCCCTGGGGATCAGTGTCCTCATGGGCTTCTCCCCGGGAGGCACGCGTCTCACCAGGGGTCTTCTGGGAGCTACGGTGGTCTCTTTCTCTTGCAGAGCAGCATAACATGGAGCCTGGAGCTCACTCACCTGTGACCCCTGGACCACCTGTGCCTGGCAGTTCCCGTCACCCCCAAACCCCCAAGCTTCGTTGTCTTCAGCAGCTTCATCTCCTGGCCCCAGGAGGCCTCAGACGGAATCAAACCTGGAGGCTCAGTGTGGATTCCTGGGTGAAGAAGGCTCCCAGGCTTTCCTGGCTGGGAGAGCCTGAAGGGGAAGGAGTATGGGGGGCAAAGAATCTCGGAGACCACCCAGCTGACAAGACACACGCACATCCGCTCAAACCTGCTCATCATGAAACCAGAGGAGAGGAGTGCCTGGCCAAGCCTGCTGGTCAATTGCAGCCAGGCACAAAGCCGCTGACCCTCTCTGATGTTGAGCTGAGCAGGGACACAGTAAGCAGTATCTACCTTCCCAGGTGCTGTGCCCTCTGAATTGGGTCTTTATTTGTTTAAAGGCACATGGGCTACCCGTGCAAGGTCTCCAAAGGGGCACCGAGGCTCTGATGCTTACGGGACCCACTAAAATCCATGTGAGCGGTTTCCATGGTGGGGGGCTGGAGGGCCAGTCTTCCGTCCCCTGGCCAGGACATCACACCCGATGTATCTTGGCAGCCCTCAGGTTCTGAAGCTCTGGGCATTGAGAGATCCTGCCAGGGCAAACGCGGGAGGTCAGAGGCCAGGGCAGATGGGGCTTCGCGGGACTTCCAGCTATCGTTTGGTCTTGTAAGGTTTCGCTCTTGTTGGGTTTGCATAGTGGGAAAATACGTTCTTAAAGAGGCGTAGGAAATCACTGTGAGATGTGCTGTGATGTTGAAGCCAATGCAAGGGCCTGGGCGTCTGGTGCTTTAGAAAGCAGCAGGCAATTGCTTTTGCTATTGATTTCTCCCGGCCCGGGCTGCTTTGGACAGCTGCCCGCACACAGCAAGGGCCACAAAAGGGGGTGGAAAGGTTGAGTATTTAAATCCCAAGCAGAAAACTAAAGGCAGCTCTCAAGTTGGAAACAGATACGACGTAGTGTTTCTCAGACGGGGGTGTGGTAGGCTGAATTATGCATCCCGAAGCACCCACGGAATTAAATATCGCCTGCGCTCCTGTGGGAGCAAGCCCATCGTAAATGGGATTTCTTGAAGACGTTATTTTGTTTCAGGTGTGGTCCAACTGAATAAGAGCGTGTCCTGATCGAGATTACTGGAGGGAATCACAGAAATCCGAGAGGAGAGGACACGGCCGTGTGACGGGGCAGACGCACAAGCCACGGCAGCCCGAGGATGGCTGGCAGACGCTGCGCGGAAGCGAGCCCTGCCGAGACGGCGCTGGGGACTTCCAGCCGCAGAGCCGGAGCCCATAAATTGGTGTTGTTAAGCCACCCCATCACGTGGGGTCTGTCACAGCAGCCTGGCAGGTCGAGCTGGGCTGCAGGGAAACGCTGAGCCAGACGGCCTGACTCCACCAGACAGTCTAGTGCTTTAGGAGCACGCGGCTTATCTGGAAGCTAACTTTAAAAATAACCCCGGAGCTTTCAGGTTTGCTGGCTAGGCTGTGATTGACCCAATACTCAGCGGGAAATGTGTGAGGAGCTCCTGCAGCATCAGGTTTCTCATTCGGGCTGGCTAAGTCCAGGTGGAGGGTTATGCTTTCCGGCTGGAAGATGCTTCGTGCATCTCATGAAGGCTCTGCTCACTGAAGCCAGCGGGCTGCAGGGCAACAGGATGGCATTTAAAGTGCCGCCAGAAGCACACTCAGAGCTGCCTGTGAGCCTCCGGCCATCCTGATGGCTCGTTCTTGGGGGGTCACTGCTCCTGGCACAATCCCAGAAGTGCAACACTTGGGAACATAAACTGGAGGTCACAAGCCTCAGCTCAGAGGATTTGCAAAAGGTCTGACGTCACCCCTAACAGTAAGACAGGCCGATTCCAAACACATACTGTATTATTGATCTGAAATGGACCAATTTGAGACCAATCGTCGGCTGTTCCGGCACGGGGGACACCTCTGTTGTCTTAACCACCCTTCTCCCCAGGCCCCTAGGAACCGTGTGTCTTGATCTACTGAGGGGGCAGCAGTGGTGGGGAAACCCCCCAGGCTTGTGGGGGTCTGAGCTATAGAAACAGACCACACAAGATGGCAGGGCCCCATACTGCCCTCTTTCCTGGAAGTCACATGCAAGTGCGCAGAAGCTGTGACTGGGGCCTCGTCCGCCATCTTCAGGGGCCACACAGAGAATCAGCCTCCTCGGCGTGCTTCCCCGAGGTGGCTAAGATCAGGGCAAGGATTCAGAGTCCAGCACCGGGCGCCAGGCGGGTGTGGCAGCAGTGCAGCTTGCTAGCTGCGAGTTCTGGGAGCAGTTGCTGCGGTCACCAAGCCTCGGTCTCCTGGTCTGTGGGATGGGCTAATGCAGCTCCCATCACAGAGTTCACAGAACAAGCAGTGATGCTAGCCCGAGAGCCTGCCTAAAGCACTTAGCACTACAGTGCTGAGCAAACTTTGATAGTGGTGACATTCCTGCTTCCTCTGTGTCCTATTAAATTACCTTACAGATGTCAAATCCAGTTCACTGCAAAGCGTCATTTCAGGATTTTCTTGCTTACATGCAGAGATAAGTCTCTTCTGTGTATCTCATTTGCAGGATGTGGTCGACAGCCTGGCTGCTGAGCACACCAGAGGGTTGGGAGATCTGTGCCCCCTCCACGCGCCTCAAGCAATCCTCACCTCTCAGGCTCTTTCCCTCAGGAAAGGAAGCTCAGTGCTGGGGAGGATTCCCAGTGAAGACACTCATTTAAATACATCCTCTTCTGTATGTGTCTCAGTGTCCTTCTAAAACACAAAGATGCCAAAGGCAACCAGTAGAAACCAAACCAGGAAAGTAAAACAAATGCAAGAAAGGACCTCTGAGAGTCTGAGAGAAAATGAGAGTCCGTAAGTGCAAAATCAAACCCACAACTTGCAGCTCGGACCTGCAAGAGTGGCTCTCTAGTCGCAGCCGTTTGTGGGGCTGGGAGGAAAAGCTATAAAAGTTGTTGCAAAGTGTATTCGTTCTTTCTTTAGCCAGAAAAATCTCATCTGTGAACATAAACTCATTAGCAGAGTGATGAGCAGGGCTTGAAACGCGGAGGGCGTTACAGCTATCTTTAACTCCTCTTCTTGGACGGACGCAGCGAGGCAGACGGCAGAATACAGCGCTTCTTGCCTTCTGCTCAACTGACCATGTGGGAAAGGGAGGCGCTGGGGGACACAGGCCTGGAGGGGCTGCGGGGAGAGGCTCCTAGCAACCGGGTGTGCGTGGCAGCCCCAGGCTGTCCCAGAATCACAGCAGGCCTTGGCCAAGGTAGCTTGGAAGGCATGGCGGAGAGGGACTCACCCCAGAGGCTGCCATGAGGTTTAAGAGGCAACCACGTAAAATGCCGGGAGCCTCACCCGCGCCAGGCGTGTGATGAAGAAGACGTGGCACGTTCATTCCAATCACATCAGTGATACAATTATTGCCTCGTGGTTTCGAGCCACGCCCTGTGCTGCCCTAAGGTTTATTTAGGGATTGCCTTGCAGGGGTGAAGTCCCCCCACCGTGAATTCGAGCTGGAATATCTCCCTGTTGGTGGGTCCTCTGTCTTTCACGCAGGATTCTGTTTTAGGACACCAATTTGGTGGCTCTTGAAATCCTCTCAGCTCGCGCAGGCGTCAGCAGGTTTGTACAGATATCCTCTCTCTCCCAGAAGTTGGTGGAAACCTGAAACGTTGGCAACATGTTCAGCTAGTTAGGCTGTGGGGAAGAAATGCTGGTTGAAATGCAAAATAGTACAACTGCTACGCAGGGGAATTTGGCAATATCTAGCAAAATCATACACACATTTACCAGTTCACCCAGAAATCCAGCTCTAGGATTAATTCCAAAGCTGGACTGGGAGGAAACATAAAACGTCAAGTGCAGGAGCCAATTCATTACAGCACTGTTTGAAACAGCAGAAGACGGGGTCATACATGATCCAAACGTTCCTCGCCAGGGACGGTCGAATGAACCGTGGCGCTTTCCTCCTTGCAGCCATCCCTTTGCAACTGTAAAAAGGAACGAGGAAGATTTCTTTGGCCTGCTTTGAACTCATCTTCAGAATTCAGAACTAAGTGAAAAACACAAGATGGAGAGAACATGTGTATCTGTCATGTATTAAAAAAACACATTTGATGTTGAAAGGACACAGGAGCCAAACTGAAAGAGCTATTAATGGCAACAGCTGGGACAATTTGAGCAACAAAATAATAATAGTAATACTGGATTATAAGCCCAAGAATAAAATAAATTTCCATTATTCAGTCCATATTGATATAAAAAATGATGTGATAAATGAAATAAGTGGGGAAAAAGAACAAATCTTCTTATAGAAGAATTCTAATTAATAACTATAGATAACCCCTCCCTAAGAGCTTAAAAAATTTCCCTCTCCTTGAGTGTGGGCTGGACTTACGCACTTCCAAAGAAAAGAGTGTAAAAAGGGGAAAATGGTAACTTTATCATGGAGAAATCTGGTAGATACTGCCTTACCCGGGCGATCAAATCCCATCACCAACGAGAAGTCATGCTGAAATCGCGTCCCTCCCAATATGATGTGATGAGCAGCTTTGGGGTATTCTCCCAAGTCCATAACCTCAGCCTAATCATAAGCAATTACAAATCCAAACTGAGGGACATTCTATACTATTTCTGACCAGCACCCTTCACAAGTGTCATGGCCATTTGAAACAAGGAAAGTCTTTAGAACTAGCCCAGATTGCAGGGGACTAGGGAAACATGACAATTAAACACAATGTTGTGTCCTGGACTGGATCTTAAAACAGAAAAAGGGTTTTTATGCACAAACCGGTGAAATTCAGATCAAGTCTGCAGTTCAGTTGCTAGTAATATGCCAGTGTTAATTTCTTAGTTTTGACAAATGTACTGTGGTGGTATAGATGCTGATGTTAAGGGAAGCTGCGTGAAGAGATGTGGCTTCTATCAGTACTATCTTTAAACTTTTCTATAAATCTAAAATTATTCCCCAAAAAAGTTTTTAAAATGATAGATATTTGTTTCTTTTACTAAAAATTGGTGGAGGGATAAAGCAATACACACATCTACATCTACATCTACATCTGCATCTGCATCTGCATCTACATCTACATCTACATCTGCAACTGCATCTGCATCTGCATCTGCATCTACATCTGCATCTACATCTACATCTGCATCTGCATCTACATCTACATCAACATCTGCATCTGTATCTACATCTACATCTACATCTACATCTACATCTGTATCTGCATCTACAGCTACATCTACATCTGCATCTGCATCTGCATCTGCATCTACATCTACATCTACATTTACATCTACATCTACATCAACATCTGCATCTGTATCTACAGCTACATCTACATCTACATCTACATCTGTATCTGCATCTACAGCTACATCTACATCTGCATCTGTATCTGCATCTGCATCTACATCTACATCTACATCTGCATCTGTATCTACAGCTACATCTACATCTGCATCTGTATCTGCATCTGCATCTACATCTACATCTGCATCTGTATCTACATCTGCAACTGCATCTACATCTGCATCTGCATCTGCATCTACATCTACATCTGCATCTGCATCTACATAGTGACCTATGGAGGAGGGAGAAAAGAGGGAAGAGGAAAGAGGGATAGAACCAAATGTCTGAATATACATTGTTCTGTACATTTAACTTTTATGTAATTAAAACTAAATTAAACAGAAAGGCAAGCAATCCATAGAAATCTAAAGTCAAATGTATCAAATAAACATGTACTGAGTTGGGTGGCATAACCATGGAAAAGAGCTCTTTTAAATGGCTATATTAATTGGACTGTACATCCCTAGTAGGATATCACCTAAGCTAAAATACATCTAGACATACTTAAATTGTTTTCAAGGATCATACTTTTGGTGGCAGTGTTATTACTATTTTTCTGAGATGGTTATGTGTATATTCTGAGATAAAGAAAACAGGCAGTTGTGTTGGTATCATGAAAATCGGGATTTTCCTTGTGGAGGAAATAAGATACAGATGTATGATTAAAGATGTTAAATATTAATTTCACAGTTCTGACTTTAAATTGAAAATACATGTATAAACTAACGAAGCATTTTCTCATTGAACATGTTTCCTATCTCTGTCCACTAAAAAGAAGAGAAATAATGATATACACAGTCACAATTACCACTCCAAGCACTTGGTTTGTGGTCTCTAAATACCAATTCCTACTAAACTCGGGTTCCTTAGTAAATGGCTGATTTCAAATATTGGGCAGTATTAATGTTCTGGAAACACTTTGTCATATTAGAAGAAAGGATGCTATCAAAGACTACTAGGATCATAGCAGTTGTAGTAGTAGTCATAATAATAATAATAATAATAAACAAACCCAACTTGAAGATATTTCCAATGGCCAATGATGGGACAATTTGATCATTAATAAGAATAATAACAGTAGTCAGCTGAAAGATACCAAATCTGTTTAAATTCCTGAGTTCATAACGATATCAAGAATAAACAAATAATTTTTAAAAAACAAAAATAATGAAACATACAAATCTAAAAAATCTTTGTCATCTTTGGAAAATGCCAGTGAACCAACTCATTATTTTGAAAATTCTTAATAAAGGGAAGGAACCTGGCATTCTTTTGACTATTCTATATAGCCTATACCTCTGGGTGACCAAATAGTTGATGAAGGGAAATTTCTTTTCATAGTAATATTCTAATTAATAAGAGAAGAAAGAATGATAAAAATACATTTTGCAACCCACTATGAAATAATGATTGCAGGCAATTATCACTAATGGCCTCTAATCACAAAAAGAAAGATGGCCAAGCATTATCTTGATGGAAACAAACAATATTATTACTTACAAAACGTTCTGGCCAAAGAAATCAAACCTGAATCTGATCAGCTCTCTAGATTTAACTGCCAATTTACAAGATAAGCAGGAGACAAAATAGCATGTTAAATAACACCATGCAAATACAATTAGCAAAATCTAGACTGTGGGAAACTATACAAAATTACTCAAATTATTTGGGAATAAAAAGGGAGATGCAGAGTGCCTATAGATTGAAAGAGACTATTAGGAATCATTCCAATCAATTGCTATTTATGGCTATTACTTGGATTCTGATTTTAAAAAGCAAACTGTAAAAATGGAAAAATGAGGCAATTGAGTAATTTGAAATTGACTGGGTATTTGATTATATTATGGGATTATTACTAAATTTTAGTGTAAGATAATATTGTGGTTGTATTATTTTAAAATGGACCCTCATCATTTACAGATACAAGCTTTAAAAAACTCATATGAGCATTTTAACAGACACAGAAAAGAATTTGACCAACTCCAACATGATAAAAAGTGAAACAAAACAAAACACTCAATACATTAAGAATAGATGGGAACTTCCTCAACTTGATAAAGGAAAAAAAAAACACAGCTAAAATCATACTGAGGATGAAACTGGATGTTTCCCCCACAAGATCAATAATAAGACAAGAATGTCTGCTCTCACTACGTAGTCAACATTGTGTTGGAGATTCTATCCCGGGTAATTAGCAAGAAAAAGAAATAATTATCCAAATTAGAAAGAAAGAAGTAAAACTACCTCTATTCACACATGGCATAATCTTATATGTAGGAAATTCTAAGGAATCCACTAAAAAGCTATGAGCACTAATAAATGAATTCAACATTGCAGGATATATGATTAATATGCATTTGTGATGAACAATCCAAAAATAAAATTAAGGAAACAATTCTACTCACAAGAATATCAAAAAGAAGGGAATACATAGGAATAAATCTAGCAAAATATGTGGAAAACATACTCTGACAACCACAAGATATTGTTGAAAGTATTAAAGAAGACCATGTTCCTGGACCAGAAGTCTTACTGTTAAGAGGCAATATTCCCCAAACTGATCTACAGAATCAATGCAATCCCCATCAGAATTCCAGCTGACTACTTTGCAGAAATTGAAAAGCTTATTCTAATATTCATAGGGCATGCAAGGACCAAGAATAGCCAAAATAATCCTGAAAAATGAAAGTACAAAGTAGGAGAACTCACATTTCCTGATTTAGTACAAAGCAACAGTAATCAGAATAGTGCAGTGCTATTTTTGATAGACATACATGTCAGTGGATTAGACGTGAGAGTCCAGAAGTAAACCCACAAATCCACGGTCAACTGATACTTTACAAAGGTGCCAAAACCATTCAATGGGGGTAAATTAGTCTTTCCAAAAAATGGTTCTGGGACAACTAGAGAGACACATGCAAAAGAATGAAGTTGTACCTCTAACTCAGCATATATAAAAATTAACTCAATATGGGTCAAAGGCCTAAATGTAAGAGCTAAATCCATAAACACTCTTAGAATAAGACTTATGGGCAAATCTTCACAACCTTGAATTTGGCATTCTTAAATATGACATAAAAAGCACAAGCAACAAGAGGGGAAAAAGCAGATAAATTGGACTTCTTCAAATTTAAAACTTTTGTGCTTCTGAGACTACCATCAAAAAGTGAAAAGGCAACCCATAGAATGGGATAAAATATTTGTAAATGATATATCTGATAAGGGCCTTATATCTAGAATATGAAAAGAACTTTTACAACTGAACATTAAAAAGATAAATAACCCAATTTAAAATGAGCAAAGAACTTGAATAGACATTTCTCCAAGGAAGACAAACAAATGGCCAATCAGTACATGACAAGATGCTCAACACCACTGGTCAGCAAGGAAATGCAAGTTCAAACCACCATGAGACACCATTTCACAATCACTAGGGGGATTATAGAATAAAAAGATTGACCACAGCAAGTGTTGGTGATGATGTGGAGAAACCAAAACCCCCATACATTGCTGGTGGAAATGTAAAAATGGTGCAGCTACTTTGGATAACAGTTGTACAGTTCCTTAAGAAGTTAAACATAAAACTATACATGTGGATACAAACATATGAAGTTTTGACAAAAAACAAATTTAGAATAGTGATTAGTTCTGAAGGGGAGAATATTGGAAGTGTCAGCAGGGGCTCAGTGGCGTGGTAATGTTTTATTTTTCAGTCTTGGTGATGGGTATAGGAGCCTATATTGTTTTATTCTCACCCCTTATTTTATATCTCGAATACCACATGAACATTTTGAAACAGGAAAAAAATTATACAAGTTTGAAAATCTCTCATTCAGAATACAAACTATAAAATACCTAGACAAGAATAAAATAAGGTATGTGCAAGCACGAATCTATACATTTAATGGGATTCTAAATGAACAAAAGGATATTTTCACAAAAAATTAAAAACTGATTCTTGAAATCATGGTGAAAAGTCAAGCATACCTCAGAGATGTTGCGGGTTCAGTCCCAAACCACCGAATAAGGTGAATATAACAATAAAGTGACTCAGGAGAATTTTTTAGATTCCTGGCACATATAGTAGTTACATTTACACTGTACTATAGTCTATTAAGTGTGCAATAGCATTATGTCTAAAAAACAATGTACATCCCTTAATTAAAACATACTTAATTGCTAAAAAAAATGTTAACCGCCATCTGAGCCTGCAGAGAGTTGCAATTTTTTGCTGGTGGAGGGACTTCGATGTTGATGGCTCCTGACTGATCAGGACGGTAGTTGCTGAGGGTTGGGGTGGCTGTGGAAATTTCTTAAAATAAGACAAAAAATGAAGTCTGCCACATCGATTGACTCTTCCTTTCAAGAAGGATTCCTCTTGCATGCAATGCTGTGTGTTAGTATTTTACCCATTGCAGAACTTCTTTAAAAATTGGAGTCAAGACTCTCAAACACTGCTACTGCTTTATCAACTAATTTTAAGTTATATTCTAAATCCTTTGCTGTCATTTCAACAATTTTCAGTGCCTTCTCCAGGAATAGATTCCATTTCAACCACCTTCTTTGCTCATCCATAAGAAGAAACTCCTTCTCTATTAAACTTTTATCATGAGATTGCAGCAATTCAGCCACATCATCAGGCTCCACTTCAAATTCTAGTTCTCTTGCTATTTCCACCACACCTGCAGTTACTTCCTCCACTGAAGTGTTGATCCCCTCAAAATCATCCATGAGGGTTGGAATCAATCTCTTCCAAATCCCTGTTAATGTTCATATTTTGACCTCTTCCCATGAATCACAAATGTTCTTAATGGCATCTAGAATGGTGAGTCCTTTCCTGAGAGTTTTCAATTTACTTTGCCCAGAGCCATCAAAAGAATCACCCTCTGTGGCAGTGATAGCCTTATGAAATGTATTCCTTAGATTAAAAAGACTTGAAAGTTGCAATTACCCCTTGATCCATGGGCTGCAGAATGGATGCTGTGTTAGCTGGAGTGGTGGTTTGGAGCTGTATGTACCCCAGAAAAAACGTGTTCTTAAACTTAACCCATTTCCTGAAGGCGTGAACCCACTGTAAGTAGGACCTTTTCATGAGGTTACCTTAGTTAAGGTGTGGCCCAGAATGGGTCTTAATCTTATTATAGGAGTCCTTTAAAAGCAGAATTACACTCAGACAGATATAAAGAAAGACACAGGAAACAAGAAGCTGAAATTCAGTTGAAACTGTAAGAGAACAGAGGGGCCAGGAGAGGCTGCCATGTGCATTGTCACGTGACAGAGAAGCCCAGGACCAAGGATGGCTAACAGCCAGCCCCAGAACGCCATTCTTTAGGAAGAAAGCACTGTCATGATGACACCTTGATTCTGACTTTCTCTTAACCTCAAAACTGTGGGCTAATTAATAAATTCTCGTTATTTAAGCCAACGCTTTGCATGGTATTTGTTTGAGCAATCAAGGAAACAAAAGGAGATTTTGGTACCAGGGATAAGTTTCTGCTTTTGCAAATACCAAAAAATGTGGAAACAGCTTTGGAATTGGGTAATGGATAGAGGCTGGAAGAATTGTGAGGATCTTGATAGGAAAAGCCTAGATTGCTTTGAAGAAACTGTTGGTGGAAAAATGGATGCTAAAGCTACTTCTGATGAAGCCTTAGAAGGAAATGATAAATGCTCTATTGGAAACTGGAAGAAAGTCAATCCCTGTTTAAAGTGGTAGAGAACTTGGCAAATTGAGTTTTGACATCAGATGGAAGGAAAAATCTGAAAGCAATGAACTTGGATGTTTAGTTGAGGCAATTGCCAAGCTAAGTGCAAAAAGTGCAGCCTGGTTTCTTCTTGTAGCTTATAGTAAAATGCAGGAAGAAAGGTGTGGCAGTTTGGCATTGTTTATGAATTCCAAAATTAGACATTGGATATGCTTGTAAACTGGTCTGTTCTTCTGGGTGTGATTAAATTATGATTAGGACTTTGATTGGGCCACATCAGTAGGATGCTGACTCCCCACCCTTGGTGGGCAGGGACTCGGAGATAAAACTACATGGCAGAGCAGAGGAGTTAGTTGGAGTTTTGATGTTGGATTTTAATGCTGGAGTCCAGGGGAGCAAGCACACAGAGGAGTTTAGTT
>JAQZBX010033511.1:0-25360 GCA_029593785.1 Cabassous unicinctus | reverse complement strand
AAGGTATTATCTAAACTTTTTTTTTTTTTTTGCAAGACAGAGAGTATGAGGGGATGTGATGATGATTCTAGGTGTCTTTTGATCATCCAAATGCATTTTCAGAGCATGTATGTTTGTTTAAATGAAAAGTAGTCTCAGGGGAAAAATAGAAGATGGAAAAAAGTGATAGATTTGTAAATGAACTAATGAGAAACCTCCATCTATTATTGAGTGATCATTAAAACTTTCATATTATTTTCAAAGGTATTAGTGTCCCAAGTCCATTGTCATGTTTGTGGTTTGGAGGGAGAAAATAGATGGCTTTCACATTAGGGGTCAGTCTCTAATGAATAGGTTAGGAGGTAACAGCTCTTGGCACCCCATACTTTTATTACAAACATTTCTATATAGCATTAACTGGAAGTTATCATCCCAGTTTGGTAATAACTGAAGCTTTTTCCCTTTTTCTGCTGAGGCCTTTCTCTATCTTTTCAACCTTACTTGAAAAACAAATCCTTTTCTTATCTAATTTTAATATAATTTACTTTATTTTACTCTTTTGTTTTATTTTATACATTATTTGATCATTTGCCAAGTTCAAGAGTGGTATTTTTTGTATGACTTCTCAAATCAGTCAGCACAAAGGAGAAAATTGTGTTAACTGCTTTACATGAAAACTATGCCCCAAATATCTAACCCATGAACTAGATACTCTAATACATTAAAGGAAACATATAGCACACCTATTCCATGGGCAGACTGCATGATGTTACATTTCTGACTTTTCTAAACTGCCCTTAATGAAAGGCATATTTCATTTTCCTATGTATATATTCCATTTGTTCTATGTACATATTTTAAGAAGGGGAGGTTTATGAAGCAGTTTCCCTGGGACAATTTTGATAAGGTTTAACCTGGACAATATCAAGCCATGATAAATGTTAAGCAAAAGTGAAAATGAGTAGAAAATCTTAACTACTGATAACATATCTAAAAATACTAGTTATTGTCCATATTTCTACAGATAAGAATCAGCTTGCCTAGAAATTAACCAAAACCATCATAATGGATTTCTTACTTATGGGATTCCCTGATGACTGAATCCTAAAAGATGCAATAGAACACTCTTCTTCCTCACTTCTCTGGCAACATTGGTGGGAAATCTCATTATCACCTCACCACCATTGACCAGTGTCTCTAAGTTCCCATTTCTACTTGATTTATATCTGTTATGTTTCTGTCACTGTCCCTAAAGTCAACATGAGCTCTCTGAACCAACAGGCATACGATCTCCTTCCAAGGATGTGCCACACAAATGCTTCTTTTAATATTTTTTCCTTGCACAGTGTTTGCCTTCCTTATAGTCATATCCTATGACTGCTATGCTGCCATCTGCCATCCTCTGCACTATGAGTCCAATGTGAGTAGAAGCTCTTGTGTGCAGATGGTGACAGCATTGTGGCTCAGTGGATGCAATGGAATTAGTTTCCATTCATGTAGCAGGTTCATTTTCTGTCAGGTCCTGTGGGTCCAACTTAGTGCATCAGTTCTTAAACTTGTTATTTCAGCTCACACATATTTTTTCTGGGTAACAAATTCTAGATTATGCATTTATTATTGCTAACATTTATTTTGCTTTTGTTTACTTTCTTTTCATGATTGCCTCTTATGTTCACATTTTCTCAGCTGTCATAAAACTTCATTTCTAAAAGACAGATTCAAAACTTTCTCTACAAACATACCTCAGTTCAATCTGGTGATGTCATTCTTGGCTTCTAGTGTGGTGACATATTTAGCTAGATACTACAAATCTGCATCATCTCTGACCCTGTACATATCTGTATTGTACTCTATGTTGTATTCCAGCCTGAATCTTCTCATCTATAACCTGAGGAACAAGGATATAAAGTCAGTCCTAGGCAAATTATTGTGTGGTAAAATGTTGCCAAAGATATAAATATTATTTTGTCTTTAAAATACATATCACAGACTATACACAAAAGGCAAATGAAGATTTTAATTGAAAATTAAATATATTAATAATATAGTGTCCATTTCCTACCTCACAGCTGATCAGACTCTGTAATTGAATTCAGATCCATTGAGTTTCATATTCTTTTCTTGCAGGGTAATGGAGTGTTTAGAAAACCATAAAGCAGTGAATGTATTCTATCACAAATTTTATAAAAACAATTTAAATTTTCTCATGTTCTACTAGCCACCTTAATGAACTAAAAAGTAACAAGTGAAATCAACTTTTATTAATATATACATGTATTAAACCCATATAAACAAAATATTATTATTGCATATAATTCAAATAAAATTATTTATGAAATAGTATACCAAACAACAATTTTGAAAAAGCTCTACATTTCCTTAATGTGAACCATGAAATTTTGTTTCTATATTTTACTATTTACTTCTGTACTTTCACTCAGATACTCTCCTTCAAATAATACTTTTAATTTCCTACTCCTTTCAGGCTCTAATATATATAATTTATTGTTATTTTTAATAAATTAGAATAAAAATCATCCCATATACCATCATTAAAGTGAAAGTAGTAACCTATTTCACATCAGTATACTAGATATATGTAAAAATATAGTAGCCATTCCAGTTCTGAGATAATGTAATCTTCTATTGTTTTAGTTTGCTAAAGCTGCTGGGAGCAAAGTGGCAGAAATACGTTGGATTTTATAACAGGAATTTATTAGGAATAATAAATTTATTAGGGTAAAATCTTAGAGTTCTGAGACTGTGAAAAGTCCAGATCAAGGCACCATCAGAGATGCTTTTTCACCAAAGTAGATCCTGGACTACTGCCATTTGGCAAAGCAAAATGGTGGCCAATTTCTTTGTTTCTCCTCCATGCTTACTTTCTCCCTGGGCTTTGCTCTGGGAAGTTAGACACACTGTTCATCTTTCTCAGGCCTCCTCTCTTCAGCTTTGGCTCCTCTGCTGATTCCAGGTTCCAGCCTTGCTCTCAGTCTTTCATGGTTTCTCTGTCTTTCTGCAGCAGTAGGTTATCCTGGAGTCCTTTCTCACATGGCAGGGTAAAATGGCTGTTGTCTTTCTGTGTGTTTCTGCTTTCAGTTTTCAGTGTATATAAGACTCCAGCAAGAGGGCCAAGACCTAAACTGGATCATGCCTCACTGATATAGTCCATTAATCAAAGTCCCTGAAGTGATCTAATCAAAAGATCTCTTAACTCAGGGGCTCTTAGCCAGTAGTCCATGGTGGAAAGATTTCAGGGGGTCTGTGAGAATGAATGGAAAAAAAATCAACTTATTATCTTTATTTTCTCTGACCTCTAACTGAAATCTGGCATTTCCTTCACTTATGAATGCATGCAATAACTTACAGTAGCATTCACTTCATATCACATTACAGTTGTTGCATATCTCAAAAAATCACTTATGCTCATCCATACTTCAAATTTATGGTAGTTGTCAGACCCAATGCTAGTTGAATGTCATAAAACTATCTGCTGCTATATTCTTAGAAGGGATCTGTGGTTTTCACCTGACTGGCAAAGATTCCATAGAACAAAAAATGTTAAGAACACCTATCTTAACTGAATTTAATGCAATCAAAGGGTTCCACACTGACAGGAAAGGATAAATTCAAAGAACATGATTTTTTCTGGTATTCACAAAACTTCTAACTGTCACATATAGCATAGTGTTTTCTTTTTAATTTTTATGGCATGTATTCATTATCAAATAAAATAATTTAATGTATGAATTATAATTATTTTATAAGTTCTCATCTTTTTATTTTTGAATAGGAAATGAATCATAAAGGTAATATTGCTCTAACTTTTATTATACAAATATGCCAACATTTTAATCAATTTTTATTGTCATGATTCTCACAAACTTCCCTATGTCTGATTTTACCTTTATTTATTTTATCTCTCTGTATTTCTAAACTTATGGAATTTTAATATTGTTGTGAAACTGTAATGTTTAGTTCTATACAAGCAAACTCTTGTAAAGGTAATATATTTTATAATAATTTGAGGGTTAATATTGATTATGAGAAAATATTTTGCATTCAGATATTATAGGTTAAATTTTACTTAACTTGAGCTGTTAGAAACAAGAATAATGAAATAAATTTATTCAATCAAGTAACATTACATTCAGTGAGACAGAGAGGAAAACCATGTTGAATAAATGCATGATTTTTCTTCTTGCATTTTAAAATGCAGATGAGGCAACAGCATACTAGATCTCAGGAATGAGCTTTTGTATCATGGTAGATGAAAAACAAAGATATTAACAATGATCCAGTACATAAAATGAATGCAAAATAGTGAAACATAAGATAGGGAAGAGGCCACCTAAGAGTTTGGGTTGCATTGTAATGTCTTGAGTTCTTGCATGCTTCTGAGCTGGAAAGTGCCTGAAAATAGAGAGAGCAGGGAGTATGTGGAGAGACCAGTTAGAAAGTTATTTCATTTCTACAAAGCCCAGATCTAATTGCTTGCAGGCAGTATTTCCCCTCCTGCTTTTCTGTCAGACACTATTATAATTTTATTTCCATGTCTTGTATTTACGTTTAAAAATGCATTACTTGATGTCTCATTGTGTACGAAGTAATATCTCAGACCTTTCTTTGAAACAACCAGCTTTCTCTTCTTATTAATTTCACATTTTATATGCATGGTTAAATTAAATGAATATAATGTTTATTAATTGGTGATCCACTAATTTCTCTTATCAGAATTTTTAAATTTTCTTAGCTATAAACTTGCTGCATCTTTTCTTTGTTTCTTTAATTGGGCATATTGTATTGGCCCTCTGGGTGATTCCATTGTTCCAATGGTTTTGGAGGCTAACTTTTTCTCTTGGGTCAACTCTGAATGAAAATGGCTTTATGATGAGGATATTGTCAGTAGGGTGCATTTATGCACAGTGGGCATGAAAATAGCTAGGAAGTACTTGGGGTTTGAATACACTAGTGATTGTTGTGATATCAAAGATACTTGGTGGATTCATATTTCTTTTTCATCAGGTTTTATTGTGTAACTCTGAGAGCAGACATCATGAACTGTATGAGGCAAATAGGAACTTCAAAGTTTCCTAAGGTAAGTTTCTCTCATGCAAATCTATGACAGAGTATTCTTCAACATTTCTTTTTGGGCTTTTCAGTTAAATTTTCTATTCATTGAGGCTTATGTAATAGTCTTACAGGTTTATCTTCCCCACTTCTGGATTACTTGGGATATCACTTTCTTTCTGTGTTTTTTTGAAATAGTTGATACAGCAGCAATCTCAATAATAGGAAATAGGGCACATCTGAATGAAAATAAATGCTTTTCAAATGAAAATGTGGGGACTTCATGCATCCAACTACATAATCTGTTGAGGATATATTAAAAGCATTTTAAATATTCTAAAGAAAAAGAAGAATTTTTCAAAATTATATATTTGATGCAGTTGAAATTGATATCATTTATGAATAACTTGACTATGTGGTCTCATGAAATCCATCTGAAACATGAAGTGAAAAACAGCCCTCACCAGAACAAGATAATTCTTCTACCATGGATAATTTAACATATGCTAAAAATATAAATATTTTATTAGAATATAAAAGACTACTCCAGAAATTATGTTATAATAAATAGCTTAACTATTTAGGAAACCAAAAATGAAATAAACTCAATTCATTGTATAGAAGCCTCCAAAAACCCAGGACAACTGCAAGATTAAATGTGACAAATTAAGTTAAAGTACAATGAGAAGGAAATTTAGATTGATAGATTCCTCATTATATGATATGGAAAATAATTTTCTAGGAAAAATTGAAAACTGAAAATTAAAATACACATTTACATCATGTAAGTGAAAAGTTCATATTAATTTAAAATATAAACAAAAAGTGAAAAACTCATCTACTAGAAAAATAAATGCAATTTTTTATGACATATTATAAGAACTTATATATAAATATAATCATGGACATGATGGAACCCTTCTAATATTATTTTTTGAGAGTCACTAGGATGTTTATGGGCAGTGGGTTGAGGATGAAAAAATAGTCAGGGAAATTGCTTACTAAAGCATATTGGGGGTATCAGGGACATTATAAATGAAAATCCTTTTATCCCCTGGGCTTACAATAAATTTAGAGATCTCTTCAGAAATAAGAGCAAATAAAATGCCTGCCAAATCACAAATAAAGTGAAAGATGAAGTACATGGAGATGAAATGTGAACAGAACCTACAGATTAGCATAGATGTTGAGAACACAGTGAAACATTCTGGATCTACTGAGCAGATAAACTGATCCAGAATTACTGTGAAGAAGAAAGAAAATAAATCCCCTTGTGCTCACTGCTTTTCTAATATATCAGCTGTGCAAAATCAAATATTTCTACAAATGTCATCACTTGTTAGATATTACACATTTTTTTTTCTATCAAAGAAGTGAATTGGGTTGATAACGCCCTAAAGTTGTGATTAACATGTAATTCCACTCCTTAAATTAGAAGATACATATTTTATTGCTCCTCGCTAGAATTCAACAGTTATCTTTCTATGAACTACAGGGGTCAACCCCTGGTACACCAAGACCATAGATGTCTGCCCCCTAAAAGAAACAAGATTCTTTCTATTGGGGTGCATTGTTCTCATTTTCATGAGGCTTCTCCCCCTGAATACCAATGCTATTCCATATGTCTTTTTGGAATAATGGTTTTTCTCTCAATCTTGCCCATTTCAAAAATGGAACAGATTTTTGCTTTTAATAAATGCAAATGCCTAATGCACTAAATGAAATTATATTTAACTCCTTAATGTTGTCCAGCCTCTAATCTAGATTAATTATTCAGTTTTCTATGATGAGATCATGTATCTAGAAAATTTCTAATTAATCTTATAGAAAATACATATCCATTGGAAATCCATTATCAATTTCTCAGGAAGAACAAAAACACACATACACACACAAAGATAAAATCACTTTTCACTTAAAGAGCAAAGAAGTTTCTTAATTTCTTATCTAATTTGGAGTCAGAGTCCTCTTAATACCTTTTAAGATTGTGGGTTCCCTAATCTTCTACTACTTCTCATGTGGAAAATGAATTACTATTTCTGGGATTAACAAATGAGTTTATTACCAAAGATTCCATGAACCACAAAATTTCCAGTCACACAAGAATATCACACCATTGCCCTTACACACCAAATGTAGAATATATAACATGACTTTTGGTAAAGGGAAAGATATGTGTGCTAAACAGTAATAGTAATAAAGTTTCCAATGGTTGTATTTAAGGAAAGTAAATTAGAGAAAGAAAATCTTTAAGATTTTAGATTCTCCCAGATGATGTGATTCTAACATTCATGACCTAAGGATCTAATCAGTCAGCAGAATTTGCCTTTCATAAGTTTGATTATGAGAAATGCTTTCCATGTATGCAGGAAAATAATCACCTATGGATAATCTACTGGGACTCTCAAAAGGGTCATTGATTATTACTTCCTTGTACCTAATTTGGGTTATTTGCAAACATGGCTAACTGTATAGCCAGATTTTATAGCTGATGATTTCTTTTTCTTTTCTGCATATTTGTAACCTGTTAAATTCTTTTTTCTTTTAAGGACATGTTCCCAGCTGTGCTGTAAATGACTAACTTTATTTTGCAGAAATTGAATATTTACTATTTCATTTTAACTCCATTATTGACCTATTATCTATTCCTCTTTAATTCATTTTAAATGACTGAAATATTTTCTCTGCCTTAAAATATGGGCTTAGCTCTTATTGTTTTACACAGCAAATCATAATATATATGCATATATGTAAAATACTATATATATAATGTAAAAACACTGTATTGTACTTCCATTCTCTGCCATTTGTCCTGTGGTTGTCATACATATTCATTTTCTTTGCAATAATGCTAAATAATATTTTGTTTTAAATTCAACTATTTTGTTCAAGGAATGAAAAATAATATAAAAATGGAGTTAAGTATTTATTCAACTATTTACCATTTTTAAATTTTTTAGGAGGTACAGGGGATTGAATCTGCAACCTTGTACATGAGAAGCAGGCACTCAACCACTGATCTACAACTACTCCCTTAATTTTCTTTATATGGATTGATGCTTCCATCTTTAATACACCTATTCTGTCTGAAGACCTTCAACATTGCTTGTGTCAGCTGGAACAAAGTTATTAGTTTTTCAATAACTGAATTAAATTGTACATCCTCAAGTGTATCTCTGCAGGATAATGAATAATGATGTTGAAAATATTTTCATACACTTGTTAACCATTTCATCTTTGGAGATTTGTCTATTTAAATAATATTTTTCATTTTAATTTAGGATTTATATTTCTATATTGCTGGTTGGTAAGAGTTCTTTATATTTCCTAGATATAAATCCCAAAACCAAACCAGTATATTCTAGGTAGAACTTCCTTATCAGTTACATGATTGAAATTATTTATCCCATTTTATTGATTGTCGTTTCACATTCCTGACAGTGTCCTTTATGTTTTATAAACTACAATTTATCTTTTGTAAAAGTTTGTTGCTTGTGTTTTTGATGTCAAATCTATCACAATATTGCCTAATCTATTTTCATGAGGGCTTGCTCTTTTATTTTCTCTAAAAAATGTACAGTTCTTTCCTTTACATTAGCAATTTAATCCCATTTTTACTTATTTTTTATTTTAAAAAGGAGTTCAACTTCATTCATTTGCTTGTATGTGTCCAGGTGTTCCAGCATTTCTTGTGGAAATGTCTGTTGTTTGACCATTGAAATATCTTGACTCCCTTGTTACATATCAACTGCAGGATGTCTTTCAACAGTCAAGAAAGATGGTGGCATGAGACACCCCTGAGTTTCATTCCCCTACAAAGTATTTGAACAACTGTTAAAAATTGACAGACTTCTTCCTCGGAACTCAAACACACACACTAACACTCTTAAAGGTTGCAGTAAAAAAGGGAGACCAAATCAAGAAAAAGCTAACTTTAAAATGTTATAAACAGTCTATGTTGCCCTACTGGCCCCTTACTAATCTCGTCCCTGACTTAACATGGAGCCAGCTTGTGCTTTCTGTGTGGACCCCATTCCAAGGAAGCAGATTAAGCCCTATGGGTATGTATAACTGTGCCATTCTATCGTGTATAAGCCTAAAGGATTGACAATAAGTTGGTATCAAATCAAATGAAAATATTATAGATTTAGGATATTTTGCCTCAGCCTCATGGTAACCAGAAAAAAAATCTGTAAACATCCAATTGATTAAATGAGAAGGGAATCCAATAGTTCACTACAAAAGACTTAGAAAAAGGAAAATAGTTACCAATAGAAGAATTCAAGGACAAAAATAGGCATAAGGATTGAAAAAACAAAATAGCAAAATGGAAGAATTAAGTTTAATTTTCCATAGATACTTTAAATGTAAATGATTAAACTTGCCAGTGAAAAGGCTGAGACTGGCAAAACTGATAAAAGCCTTACCCAACGATATGCTTTTAACAGGATATTCACCTTAAATTCAAAGACATAAATAGAGTTAAAGTGAAAGGATGAAAAAATTAATTCATGCAAACAATAAACAAAGAAATCTAGGGTAGCTATGCTATTATCAGATAGAATATACTTTAGAACAAAAATGTTACAAGAGACAAAGAAGGACACTATATACTAATAAAAGAATCAAATCAACCAGAAGATATAATAATTGTAAATACATATGAAACTTGTGAAGTAAGTTGTGACAACAGTGTGTCATAGGAACACAGGTTCATGTACAGAAGATGAACTTTCAGAAAATGACCTCCTTATTACTGATACAGCACAAAGAGTCTATAAGAGTAGGGCTAGAAGACCCATCATGACCAGGAAGCTGAAAACTGCTCCATGTCTGGACTGAGGGATGGCAGCTTTTGCTCAACTCATTTCACACTGGCAAAGGGTAACTAATTTATCTCTTTATTACTTGTACATCACAAAGAGTCCAGAAGGGCAAATAAAATCTTTGTTATTTATTCTTTATACCAAAAGCACAAGTAAAAACATAAAAAATAGATAAATGGGACTTCATCAAAATTAAAATTTTGTGACTCGAAGGACTAAATCATTAATTTTATAAAACACAATTAAATAGAAGGACATATTTTGAAATCATATATGTAATAAGGCTGTAATATGTAGAATATATACTTTTTAAAAACCCTACAACTCAAATAGAAAGGGCAGAAGAGCCATGTATAAAGAAACCACAAATGATTCTAACTGTCACACTGGGAGCATAAATTACAAGGTAAGGCCCACTGGCAGTATGCAGAACTCTTGAGCTGTCTGCCCTGACTATAGTTGTCTCAATGCCTCTAGAGCCGTCAGGATCCTTGATATTTGAGATAATATTTATTGTGACAGTCAATGCGATCCTGCTGAGTTGTGCATAAGGGTAACCTTTGGAATGACCTTCCAACTCACTTTGAAATCTTTTAGCCATAAGAACTCATTTGTATTTACCATTTACCCCTTAATGTTCAAGGCCTTTTTCCAGGCGCATTGCTAGTTGGCACTTGGTAATAATTCCTCATTGCCATGGAGGCTCATCCCAGGTAGCCATGCTCCATGGAGGGGGGAAAAATAGTGCACTTACATACTAAGTTTGGCCAAGAGAGAGGCCACATTTGAGCAACAATGAGGCCCCCAGGAGGCAACTCTTAAGCAGCATATAATACTAAGCTAAGTTCCAATTTCTAAAGAAAAGGTTCATAAGTACAATTATCAATATCAAAGGCCTGGCACAATGGTCCAAACTCTTTCACTTGGCACTGTCGCTGCTGTCCCAGTAGATAATGTAGCAGAACAACCCACGATGAGATCTCAATATTCTTTCAGTTATCTTGTGGATTTCCACCAACTGTGACAATACCCCATGAACACTTAAATATATTCATATGCTTAAAAGCATGCCCCAGATAACCCCCCTTCCATGCATTCCCCATCACTGATACTTCTCACCAATGTTCCTCCCCTGCCTCAGTTTTGACCCTTCTGTGACCCAAAACCTCTCCAAAGATAAAGCCAAGAAAATAGCCAAATAAAAGTGATAAGAAAATGAAATAATAATTATAGTTTTAAAAATAAAATATAAAAATAAAAAAATTAAAAATAATTAAATAATAAAAAAATTATACATTGTCTTTCATTATAGTAAGATCTGTTGTCTTGTGTGTACAGTTACATTTTTTTCCATATATTCCCCAAGTGTCTAATTTTTTTTTCATTTTATCCTCATAGAAGCTTTAGGTAACAGAAAAGTCACACAGAAAATATAGGGGATTCCCATACACCCAACACTCTCCTGCTTTCCCCCTTTCCTCTATTAATAACATTTTTCATGCAGATGGTACATTTGTTACAATTGATATACAATATTGAAACATTGCTAATAACCATGGTCAGTGGTTTACATTATGATTTACATTTTGGACTATACACTTTTACAAATTTTGACAAAATTTAAAATAGCCTATATCTGTTACTGTAAGATCATGCAGAACAATTCTAATACCTTAGAAATGCCCAATGTTCCTATATTCTATTTGAAGCCCCAACTAATACTATACTTGATAGGTGTATATCCAAGAGAGTTAAATCTTTGGTCTATCCATGTGCCATATTGGCCCTGAATTTCTTCAGAGTTGCAACACCTTCTCTCCAGTACATTAGACTCACCCAGGACAACTAACAAGGTGATGATGATGGACAATGCTCATCCCAAGGAACAGAGAGAGTCTGCAATTACAAGCAGGATATTTCCATCCATCTGTCTCATGGGTTCTAGGCCACCACTCAGTTAGAGACAGAGAGGGCATCATCATCCCAGAGTCCTCAGAATTGGGTAATGAGGTTCAGACCTGGAAAGCCTTCCTAAAAGTGGCACCCAAGAGAAGCTAGTACAAAAATAATGTCTATGATTTTCCTGTCCTATGGTATCAGCTGGATGTTAGATATCTCTGTGGATCACCATTCTTGGAGGAGTCAGGAATTGAACCACAGACCTCAAGCATTCAAGGCAGAGATTCCTCCACTGAGCTATCCTTCCAACTGGCTTCCTGCAGATAGATGCCCCAAAGGCTCCTCCTCCATGGGCTCCCAGAACAGCTCACTCAGGCTGGATCCGGTCCCCAGTCAGCCATCTTTTGCAAGAGAGATTCTCTGATATTGGGGTCTTGAGCTTGAGCCCTGGGAAGTAAGAGAGCTTGGTCATGAGGAAGGAGAGAAGGCCCCAGGCTAGAGACAAGCCATTCGTGAACGTGAGAGTTCACAGCTGGCCTTGTGGAGAGAAGCAAAGCCAAGAGAGCCTCATAGTCTACAGCTGACCTTGTGGAGGAAACAGAGGAGCTAAGCCTGGAGAGAAATGCAGCCCCGGGAAGAGAGGAACCCAAGAAGCCCGAACCCTGGTATACATCGGCAGTTGTCTTGCTCCAACATGTGGCAATGGATTTGGTGAGGGAAGAAGCTTATGCTTTATGGCCTGGCAACTGTGGACTTTTACCCCAAATAAATACCCTTTATAAAAGCAAAAAAAAAAAAAAAAAAGAATTAGGTAATGAGCAATGTACTAAAGTCGACTTACTATTATTCTACTATAGACTTGTTATTCTGGCAATGCAAGAACATTTATCATTGGTGTGGAGGCAGAGACCACCAGAGGTTCTGAGGAGAGTGAGAGGGAAATATAGGAGAAATATGGGGGCAATTTGGGGATGTTGGAATTGTCAAGCGTGTTGCTGAAATGGCATGTATAGGTCATTGTATATTTTGTCATATCTCCAAAGTTCCATGGGTCAGGGGTTAAACTATAGTGTAAATTGTGATCCATGTTTGGTTGCAATGCTTCAATTTGTGTTCTTCAATTGTGAATGTAACACACTAGTGAAGGATGTTGTTGCTGTTGGAAAGTGTGGGAGAGCAAATGGAATGGGGCATATGGGAATCCCCTAAATTTTTTATGTGGAATTTACATGATCTGAAGTTTCTTTAAAATAAATTTAAAAGATTAAAAAAATCCTACAACTCAACAACTGTGAAAATCCACGAGTGGGGCTCTGTCTTGTCCTGCAAGACAAAGGCGCATGGAAAGAAAACAGATGCTCTTTGGTTGCTAAAGCAAGTGTCCTTTATTCTTTTCTGAGTTTCTTTTTTATTCCATTTCATATGATTTAGTGATCTATCTCTAAAACAATCTCAAGGTTACTCTTTAATCCTTTAGGGTTCCATTGTGAATACATTGTGCATTGTTTATCAGAACATTGATTATAACATGTTTATAAAGAACAGAACGTGTATGTGTGCAAGGTTGTTCTTTAAACAAAGATCAAGAGGTAAGAGTTGTCATGACAAGTAGTCATGGGACAGAATGGCGTCAGCCGTTTTCAGCCGTCAATGTTCAAGGTTTTCCTTGAACTCCATCCAGCCTCCGAGAACCTGCCTGGCATGCTACAAAGAACAAAAAAGCAAACAATCCAGTTAAAAATAGACAAAAGCCTTGAATAGACATTTCTCCAAAGAAGAAGCAAAATGGCTAATAAGCACATGAAAAGTTGCTTAACATTATTATACATCAAAGGAATACAAATCAAAATTATAGGGATATACCATTTCATACCAATTAGAATTGCAACTATTAAAAGGCTGAAATTAATAATTGTTAGAAGATATGGAGAAATAGGAGCACTCCTTCTTTTTTGATGGGAACAAGAAATTATGCTGTCACTGTGGAAATAGTTTGGAGGTTCCTTAGAAAGTTAAAAGTATACCATTACCATATGACCTGACAATCCCACTTCTTCTAACTATATACAAAATATTTGAAAGCACCAGATATTTGCACACCAATGATCATGGTGGCATTATGCAAAATTGCCAAAGATAGAAACAATCCAATATTAGAAGATGAATGAATATTCAAAATGTGGTATATACATACAATGATTAAGACACCTCCAATTTAAGGTCTGTGTGATTCTACTAATACACCTTCCCAAAAAGCTGATGTCTCTGTTTCCCCGGATGATTTGAAAAGAATAGTGTTATGAATTCTCACAAGGTCAGATTTTCAGGTGTCAAAAAGAAGTGCAATCTCTTGCAGCTCACATCACCTGGCTCCCATGCCAGTGCCAGTCTAGCTGCGTCCACCAAGCACGAGACCATGAAGCTACTGACATAGGTAGTACTCGTTCTTTTCTGTATATGTTCTCTATATTCTTTTTTGCCCTTTACTTCTTGCCTAATATTTCTTAACATCTTTAATAAGATATAATCCCTGTACTGTAGTAGAACTCACCTATTTAAAGGGTAAAATTTGATGATTTTACTATATACACAGATTTGTGCAATCACTACCAGAGTCTGAGTTTAGAATATATTCATCACCAGAAAAATAGCATCTATACCTATTATCAGACACTCTTTATGACTCTCCCCATCTCCCTCCATCTTTTTAGCAACCACTAATACATGTTCTCAATATGTAGATTTTTCTATTCAGCAGATTTCTTATAAATAGAATATTTGCATGATTTCACTATGCATACCAATAATTTCAAGGCTCAAAATTATGTAGCATGTTTTTGCCCTTTATTATTTCTTATTACCAAATAATATTCCATTGCAAATACCATTAAATTTTTAAACTTATTACAAAGAAACAGTAATAAAAATATCATGGTATGGGAACAAGGAAGACATATAGGAAAAAAATAGTTGAATTTAAGGTTCAGAAATTAACTACCATATACTAATAATTGTTTTTCAACAAAAGTTTCAAGTACATTCAATAGGGAAATAATATTCTGTAACAAATGGTACTGGGAAAACTGAATACCCACATACAAAGTATGAAATTCATTTCTTACCTCAAACTACAACAAAATTATTTCAAAATAGATCAACAATATAAATCTAAGGGGCAAAGCCATGAAACTCTTAGAAGAAAACAAGAGACACTTTTTATGACCTTTAATCTAGCAATGAATTATTAGATAAGACACCAAAATCATGAGCCACAAAGGAAAAATATACAAATGGAATTTCATCAAAATTTCATTCATCAAAATCCAATATCAAGAAAATCTATTTCATTCATCAAAGTCCTTTATTAAGGAAATGTATTTTACTTATGATTTTTTCATGATGCTGCATGGAAATTTGACTGATTTTGGGTATCGATGTTGTATTCTGTAGTCTTGCTAAACATGTTTATTAGATTTAATACTTTACTTTTGGATTCTTTTTGATTTTCTATCTAAAATTTGTAACGCCTGGGAATAGAGTTTATTTTTAATTTTTCCTCTTCAGTGGAGAGTTTTCATTTCTTTTACTTTCCTAATTCCCTTTAATAGGGCCTGCATTAAAATTTTGAATAGAAGTGGATAGAATGGAAATGCTTCTATTGTTGATGACTTTACAGGAAAGGCATTGTCTTTCACCACAAATTTTGATGTTGTGTGCTTTTGTATATGACTATTATCAGATTGCAGAAGTTAATTCTTTGCCTGTTTGTTGATTTAAAACATGAAATGAAAGGGAGCTTTTGTAAAAATAAAGTATTGGAGTTTTCATTGAAATTTTATTAACCTCATAGAACTACTCTGGAAAAACTAACATATTAAAAATGAATCTTGAGGAGAAAGCAAGATGGTGTTGGTTTAAGTGGGCACTCACCATCTCTCTTGCAAAAGACAGCTGAGTAGGCACAGGATCCTGCCCAAGTGAACAGTTCTGGGAGCACATGGAGTGAGAGCCTTTGGGACATTGATCTGGAGGGAGCTGGGCAGGGAGATAGAGTGCTCAAGGTAAAACCATGAATTTTTAGCCCTGAGCTGGAAATCATGGACATGGACAGCTAAGCCCCACCCTCAGGGCAAAGGGCTCAGGGAAAAAGGCTAGGTTGAGCCCTGACTTTTGCCAGCAACCCAGTGAGAGGGAGCATTCCCCCATAGCAGGAGGGTTCTTGCAAAGGGTGGAGAGGGGTTACCTTTCTGTGGGTTTGGTTGTCTGGACCCCTTAGAGCTTTGGGGTACACACCAGCTGGCTTGAAGTGGCACCAGGCTGAAGGGAGAGGTGAATCTGATGAGGAAGCCTGATTTATCTAACCACCCTAAGATACACAGGCTTGGCTTGAGAGAGGGTGGACTCAGCCAATTTTATAGTTCTGCACTGAGGACTATCAGAATTTCAACTCCCCTAAGGGAGTCAGCAGTGGGCAGTGCTTAATAAGTTTCTGCAAGCCTAATTAGTGTTCCCTAGGAGGATGGGGTGCTCTAGAAGAGGCTTCTAAATCATTTCGGTGTGGTAAACTTGGTTGACTGGGCAACCTTAGAGCTCTGGGGAGCACACCAGCCAGTTTGAAGTGGCACTAGGCTAAGGGGAGAGGCAAATCTGCTGAGGAAGCCTGATTTACCTAACCACCCTGGGATGCAGAGGCTTGGCTTGCGAGAGGGTGGACTCAGCCAATTTAATAATTCTGCACTGAGGACTATCAGAATTTCAACTCCTCTAAGGGAGTCAGGCAGTGAGTAGTGCTTGATAAGTTTCCACAGCCAATTTAGGGTTCCCTGGGAGGAGGGGGTGGTCTAGAAGAAGCTTGTGAACCATTTCAGTGAGGTGAACTCAGTCATCAGGGCACCATTTGAATTTCAAAAGGAGAGGGGAGGAGGGATCTGCTCATACAGCCTGCTGAATTCTGCTGCCACAGGAGAGTAAAACTTTCCCAAGGGAAAGTGACTAAATAGCTCTCTGAAGAGCTAACTGACCCAATTAGTAAGTTAGCTGAGTGGAGGAATTTCTGTCTTGAATTTATGAGGTCCCTAGTTCTATTCCTGGCTACTCTAAGAGTAGTGATTCACTGGGATATCTAACATCCAGCTGATACCAAAGGACAGGGAAATCATAGACATCATTTTGTGCAAACTTCTTTTGCGTCCCATATTTCTCAGAAAAAAAAAAGTTACTTAAAATTTTTTAATTTAGTCGCTAAAATCCACCTCAAGGAGAGAGATGCCTGCAGGATAATTGATTGATGAACACAGGCAGACTGAGAGGCTCCACAAGGGCCGAAGAAGGAATGCTGTTTTTCCTTATCTTTGTTTCACTGTTTGCTTGTGTGATTGTTTGGTTTTTTATTTGTTTGTTTGTTTCTTGCTTTTCTTTCCTCCGCCCCCCCTTTTTTAAAATTAGGAGCTGCTAACTTGTTTCTTCTTTGCTGTGCTTCTTCTTCCTTGATTTCCCATTTTATGTTTATATTGATTTTGTCTACCATTGCTATCTATTTTCCTTCCTTCATCTTTCTATCTTCTGCTTTCTGTTGTAGTTCTTACATTTCATCATTTTTTATTAGTCCTCAACATTACTGGTTTTGTATATTTTCTTTTCTTTTTTTTTTTATTAACATTTTCCTTTCAGTTCTTTCTTTACTCTTTCTCTCCTCATCATTCTGACCTTTTAGATCATTCTATATATTTTTCTCTGTTTGGTTTCCCATTGCATTGTAGGTATGCCACATTTTTTCCTTATTACTCTACGCTGCTTACGTGAGTTCAATATTCATTTTACTATGTCTTATATGGCTGCTCTTCTAACTTTTATTAATATTACTATTATACTTATTCCTTTCTTTTCTCTTTTGATTTCTCTGGCCCTTATATTTTTCCTTCAATGGAACATAGAAAGAAGCAAGGAAATAGACCAAAAAGAACAAAGTGTCAAAAAGAAAACTTAACACACACACAAAATCAACATCTAAATAAAACTCTGGAGCAGAGAGAGAAGCTAATCAACTGAATAAACCCATCAAGATAAAATGATGACCAGACGGCAACAAAAAATTACAAAACATACTGAGAAACAGGAAGACATGGAGCAGTTCAATGAACAAATTAAAAACCAGGAAGAGATGCAGAACATTGAACAACTAATCAAAGCTGTCCAAACAAATATACAACTTAGTGAAGTGAAGGAAGATATTAAGGATATAAAGAAGACACTAGGAGACCATACTAAAGAAATTGTGAACATACATAAAAAGATTATGAATATGATGATGATTAATGGCACAATCCAAGAAATAAAAAAGACACTGGAATCACATAACTGCAGATTTGAATAGGCAGAAGAAAGAATTAATGGTGTGGAAGACAGTATATCTGAAATCAGACAGTAGAACAGATAGATAAAAAGATAGAAAAAATCCAGTAGGGACTTAAGGATTTAACCACCAACACAGAACACACAAAATGAGCATTACAGGCATCTCAGAGGGAGAAGAGAAAGTAAGGGAACAGAAGGAGTGTTGAAGGAAATAATGGCTGAAAACTTCCCAACCCTATTAAGGGGGATGGACGTACATGTCCAGGAAACACAGTGTACCCCAAAAAGTATAAATCCCAACAGGCCTACTCGAAGACATATACATGTCAAAATGTCCAATGATCAAGACAAAGAGAAAATACTCAAGGCACCAAGAGAAAAGAGAACCATCACATACAAGGGAAGCTCAATAAGATTAAGGGCTGATTCCTCATCTGAAACCATGGAGGCAAGAAGCAGTGGTATGACAGAGACAAAGCAATAAAAGGAAAAGCATCCAGTCATGAATTCTCTGTCAAGCAAAGCTGTCATTCAAAAATGATAGAGAGTTCAAAATATTCACAGATAAACAGAAATTGAGAGAGTATGACAATAAGACATGCTTCAAGAAATGATTTAGGAAGTTCTACAGGTTGAAAGGAAAAAACTAGAGATGGAGAGTTGGAGGAGAGTGTAAGAACAACTAAAAAGACAAAAAGAGAAATAAAAACAACATATGACATACATGAACCTAAAGAAAATATGGCTTATGTAAGAAATTCCTTGAGAGAAATTACAATGAATGTTAATGGATTCAACTCACCAGTCAAGAGACGCAGATTGGTAGAATGGATAAGGAAATATTACCCGTCTATGTGTTGTCTACAAAAAAACCACATTAGACCCAGGGATTCAAGGAGGCTGAAAGTGAATAGCTGGAAAATAATTTTACAAGTAAATAGTAACCAAAAAACTGTAAGAGTACCTATACTAATATCAGAGAAAATAGACTTTAAAGGCAAAACTGTTGTAAGAGACAAAGATGGACACTTTAAATTAGTAAAAGGAGTAATCTTCCAAGAAGAAAGAACAATCATAAACATTTATGCACCCCTGAATAATACATTAGAGGAGCTGGACCTAATAGATATATACAGAGAATGCTACAAGCAAATACAGCAGTATATACATTCTTCTCAACTGCACATGGATCATACTCCAAGATAGACCAAGAAAGAACAACTCTCAATGAATTCAGAAAGATTGAGATTATACAAAGTAATTTCTCTGACCTCAAAGGAATGAATTTGGAAATCTCTAAGGGCCAGACAACCAGATTAGGCACAAATATATGGAAGTTAAACAACACACTCTTAGACAAACTGTGGGTCCAGGAGGAAATCTCAAAAGAAATCAGTAACTACCTTGACACAAATGAAAATGGCAATACAACATATCAAAACCTATGAGATGCAGCAAAAGCAATACTGAGAGGGAAATTCATAGCCATTAATGCATATATCAAAAAAGATGAAAGAGCTAAAATTGAAGACCAGACTGCACACCAGGAGAAATTGGAAATACAACAAACTAACCCCAAAGAAAGTAGAAAGAAGGAAATAACAAAGATTGGAGCAGAACTAAATGAACTAGAAAAAATAAATGAAACCAAAAGCTGGTTACTCAAGGAGATCCATAGAATTGAAAAACCCTTAGCCAGCCTAACAAAGAAAAAGAGAGAGCAGATGTAAATACACAAATAAGAATTGAAGAAGGGGATATCACTACTGACCCACAGAAATAAAGAGTATCATAGGAGGATATTTTGACAAATTATATGCCAAAAACAATGATAATTTAGAGGAAATGGACAAATTGCTAGAAACTCACAAGAAGCCTAAACTGATGAAAGAAAAATTTGATGAAGTCAACAGTCCTATTACAAGTACAGAGATAGACTCAGTCATCAAAAACCTCCCAACTAAGAAGAGCCCAGGACCATAAACCTTCACAGATGAATTCTACCAAATATTCCAGAAAAAACTAACACCAAATCTGTTTAAACTCTTCCAAAAAATAGAAGTAGAGGGAACATTGCCTAACACATTGTATGATGCCAACATTAAACTCATACCAAAGCCAAACAACCATGCCACAAGAAAGGAAAATTACAGATCAATGTCTCTGATGAACCTAGATGCTAAAATCCTCAACAAAATACTTACTAGTCACATTCAACAACATATCAAAAGCATTATACACCATGACCAAGTGTGTATCATCCCGTGTATGCAAGGATGGTTCAACATAAGAAAATCAATTAGTGTAATAAACCACATAAACAGATTGAAAGAAAAAGATAGCATGATCATCTCTATAGATGCAGAAAAAGCATTTGGCAGAATACAGCACACTTTCCTGATAAAAACACTGCAAAAGATAGGAACTGAAAGAAAGTATCTGAACATGATAAGGAGTATATACGAAAAACCCAAAGCTAACATCGTCTTCAAAGGTGAAATTCTAAAGGCCTTCTCTCTGTGATCAGGAAAAAGACAAGGATACCCACGATCATCAGTCCTATTTAACATTGTCTTAGAATTACTTGCTTGAGCACTGAGGCAAGAAAAAGTTGTAAAAGGCATCCAAATTGGAAAACAAGAAGTAAAAATTTCACAATTCACAGATGACTTGATCTTATACATAAAAAGCCCTGAGAAAACTACAACAAACCTTCTAGAACTTATCAAGGAGTTGAGAAAATCTCAGGATATAAGATTAATGCTCAAAACTCAGTAATATTTCTGTACATCAATAATGAGCAATCTGAGGAGGAAATCAAGAAAAAAAATACCATTTACAGTAGTTACTAAAAGAATCAAATACCTAGGAATAAATTTAACTAAAGATATAAAGGACTTATATACAAAAAACTATACAAAACTGTTAAAGGAAATCAAAGAATACTTCAATAAACTGAAGAATATTTGCTTTTCATGGATAGGAAGACTAAAAATCATCAAGATGTCTAAACATCATCAAGATGTCTAACTTACCCGAACTAATCTACAGATTTAATGCAATCACAATAAAAATCAACACTGAATTTTTTAATGAATTGGAAAAACTAACTACAAAATTTATTTGGAAGGGTAAGAGGACCTTAATTGCCAAAGACATATTGAAAAAGAAAAGTGAAGTTGGAGATATCACACTACCTGACTTTAAAGCATACCACAAAGCTACAGTGGTTAAAACTGCATGGTAGTGGCACAAGAATAGACATCCTGAAAAAAAAAAAATGAAACTGAATTAAGAGTTCTGATATAGATTCTCGCATATACAATTATCTGATATTCAACAAGGCCACCAAGCTCACTCATTGGGAGAGAATGGCCTTTCAACAAGTGGTGCTTGGAGAACCAGATATCCATATCCAAAAGAATGAGAGAGAAACACGATCTCACACCTTATACAAAAATCAACTCAAGATGGAACAAAGATCTAAATATAAGAGCAAAAACCATAAAGACCTTGGAAGATAATTTAGGGAAACCTCTAAAGGACCTTGTAATAGAAAATGGTTTCATGAACTTCACACCCAAAGCACAAGCATAAAAAGAAAAATTAGATGAATGGGATCTCCTCAAAATTAAAAACTTTTGCATGTCAAAGGATGTTATTCAAGAAAATAAAATGGCAGCATAACCAATGGGAGAAAATGTTTGGCAACCATATATCTGATAGGAGCCTAATATCCTGCATATATAAAGAAATCCTACACCTCGAAAATAAAAAGACAAGCAACCCATTTAAAAAACGGGCAAGTGACCTGAAAAGACACTTCTCCAAAGAAGAAATAAAAATGGCTAAAAAGTACAAGAAAAGATGATCAGCATTGCTAGCTATTATGGAAATGGAAATTAAAAGTTCAATGAGATACTATTTATACTCATTAGAATCATGGCTATTAAAAAAACAGCAGACTATAAGTGTTGGAGTGGATGTGGAGGCATGGGAACCCTTATCCACTGCTGGTGGGAATGTTGAATGGTCCAGCCACTGTGGAGGACAGTTGGCGGTTCCTCAAAATCTATCTATAAATTTCCCATATGATCCAGCAATTCCGCTGCTGGATATATACCCAGAAGAATTGAAAGCAAAGACTGGAAAAGATATATGCACACCAATATTTATAGTGGCATTTTTTACTATTGCCACAAGTTGGAATCAACCCAGGTACCCATCAACAGATGAATGGATAAACACAATGTGGTACATACATACAATGGAATATTACTCAGATGTAAGAAGGAATAAAATGATAACACATGGGATAACATGGATGAATCTTGAAGACCTTATGTTGAGTGAAACAAGCCAGGCATTGAAGGGTGAACAGTATATGACACAATGATATGAATTAAGGAAATTGAGCAGTCTCAGAGAGCTATTGTCTGAAAGTTAGGTTAACAAGAAAGAGAAAGAGAAGAGAAGTTTGTGAGCTATCACCCATATAGACATAATCTATGGTAAATTGATACAGTTCCGTTGCATATTGAAGGGATAGGAAAGGAGTGTAGTGATATTATTGGGTTTGGTGGTGCAGGGTTGACATGTGGGTAGATTGGGAGGGATGAGTTAGAAGACCAAAGATACTGGTGGGAGAGTTGGGAGAGAGACCATGTGAACACTTTGGATTTGTGGGTATGAGGTTGAAAATACAGAGTTGGGAATGCTCTTATGGCAATATGACAAAGAGGTGTCACTGGTTTAGGGTGTTGGTTGGGGGGTATTTGTGACAGGGGTGCACTTGAAGCAGGCTTATAGAGAGAGTGTGAGTGTTCATTCTGTCATACTGTGTTGTATCAGTGGGTGGAGACCCACATAATGAGCTGGAAGAAGTTGCACTCCCATCTTTGAAGGCACCGATTCATTCAGAAATAGACAGGTGGGCATCTCTCAACAGCAAAGGTGTTTCCTAATAAGGGAGGACAAACAAGTGTGTCAAGACATCCTGTTGCATGTAACTATGAATCTTGACAACTAACGAGTCAAGCCAGGGGATGTCATGGGCCCCAGGGGGATGGGGAGGGAGAAATAGAATAGATCAAATGTGGGGTATATAGGGGTCAGTGGAAATGTTCTGCATTACCTTACAGTGATGGACACAGGACATGGTAAATGTAATCAAAATTTATAAAAGTAAGGTCTGAAATGTAAACCATAGTGTAAACCATTGAGAATGTTTAGTAGCTATGTTTCACTATTTGTATATCAGTTATAACAATGTCACAATCCTCATATAAAGAGGTATTAATATGTGAGGGAGGAAAGGGGGGAAAGTTGGGTATATGAGATTCTCTTGTATTTTCTGTGTGACATTGTTGTGACCTAAAACTTCTTTGAAAACAAAATGAAAAATAGTGAGACAGTGGAGAATGAGAGGGAGAAGGTGACGTGGTACAGACTGGACACCAGATATTGCAATGATAAAAGGTAAAATGTCAAAAAAAAATTTTTTTTTAATTTTTCATTTTTAAAAATCCCAATCTTTTAATTTAATTTAATTTTTTAAGTTTTCATATATTTTATCTCTTTCATTTAAACTTATCATTATTATTTCATTTTTCTATTAATTGTTTTTGGCTATTGTATTGGCTTCATCTTTAAAGAAAGTTGGGATCACAGAAGGGTTACAACTGGGATGGGAAAGTATCATTGGTCGGGCGTGTCAGGGATGGTGAGTGCATGGGAAGAAGTTCACCTGAACATACATATAAGGTATATAAAACTGTTGAAATGTTCACAGGGCATTGTCACAGTGGGTGAAGAATCACTCAATAAATGACAGAATAATGAATTCCCACTCTGGAGAGCTCTACCACATTGTCTAAGGGAGTAGCAACAGTCCCCCAAGTGAAGGGGCAGTGTCTGGCACAGGAGGATGATCCACTGATAGGCCCTTTTATTCATGATGGCCCTTATGAGACTTTGCTTTTGAAATTGAAACTTAGCCTATTGTTATGGGGTGCCTAATGCTTCTCTCCTGAGAGACTCCTTGTTGCTCAAAAGTGGCCTCTCTGTAGGCCAAATTCAGCATATGAATGCATTACCTTCCTCCCAGCGTGGGACATGACTTCTGGGGATGAGCCTCCCTGGCACTGAAGGATTGCTACCAAGTGCCATCTGGCAATGTGACTGGAAAAAGACCTTAAATAAAAGGGGGAAAAGGTAAAGACAAAGGAGTTCATATGGCTAAGAGACTTCTAAGTTAGTCGGAAGGTCATTCCAGAGGTAACACTTACGCACATCTCAGTAGGACCTCATAGGTTTCTAAAGTGGATATCACCCCAAATAGAGGGGCTCCTGAGGGCTCTGGAGACACCTAGCACCTATGTCAGGGTGGAGAGCTCTGGAATTTGGTGCCTTACCAGTGGGCCCTACTTTGGAGTTTGTGCTCCTGAGAGTGACAGAGTTGGACTCAAATATTTCTTCCCTGCACATGGTTCATCTCTCCCTTCTATTCAAACCTATATTTGGTGCTGGAGTTTGTAGGTGTATATCAAGAGACTGGAGTCTTTAGGCTGTCCATGTGCCGCTGGACCCAGAATTTTGGTGGAGCTGCAAATCCTACTCTACAGGTTAATAGACTTACACCTGGCATGAGATGATGATGGACAACGGCCATTAAGGGGATCAGAAAGTGTCTGCACCTGCAAAAAGGATAGTCCCATCCATCTTATCCATGGGATATCAACCCACTCTCAATTGGAGTTGGAGTGGACATCACCATCCCAGACTCCTCAGGATTGGGGAAGAGCTATACTGGTATTCTATTATAGATATATTATGATTCAAGCAATGGAAGAAATTACAACATTGATATGGAGCCAGTGGCCACTGGATGCTCTGGCAGCAGGGAGGGTAAAAGCAGTTGTAAAACAGGGTTTTTTTCAGGGCTTGCGAATTTTCCTGAGTGACATTGCAATGACAGATATAGTCCATTTTTTTTTTTTTATCATCATCATATAACATGCAGAACTGTTTGGGAGAGAGTGTGGTCTACAATGTGATCTATGATCTATGCTTAATGGCAAAGCCCCAGGATATGTTCAACCATTTCAGGTGATGTGTCACATTAATGAAGGATGTCTATGTGGGAGATTTTGGGAGGTGTGGGAGGTGGGGCATATGGGAATCCCTATATTTTTTGTGTAACATTTATGTAATCTAAGTATCTTTAAAAAAAA
>JAQZBX010033510.1:0-25346 GCA_029593785.1 Cabassous unicinctus | reverse complement strand
TGTTTACTCTCTTATAGGGCTACTGGAAGAAATATGAGTCAATACAAATAAAGCAATTGCAACAGCTCATGGAATGAGCTAGAAAGTTTGCTACCCAGGGCCTTTTGCCTCAATGCCATATGTAAAATCCCTTTTTCTAATATCAGTTTATTTCAGTGTTGTTAACAGGAAAGATGATAATCGTTCATTTGTTTAGTGTTTTCTACATATGTGATGTTTTAAAAAGCTTTTTAAGCATTTCAACCAAGCAATGATCCCCTGAGCTCATTATGTCCTTTTCATTTTACAGCCTAGGAAACTGGAGCTTGGAAAACTCAGTTCACTTTTTTAATGTCAAGGACGTAAACCCAAATTCTATAGCTTCAGACGCCAAGCTCTTAACTAGCTCCTTGACTTTGTCATCACACCGCAAACCACCCCCTCCAGAGACCAAAGTAAAATACAAATGCAAGTCTAGTAATATTCATAAACTTTCCCCTGCCTTTTCTCTAGTCTCATATACTGAGGTTCTGCCCTTTCTGTTCTTAATTAATTGAACTTCATACCCTATTTTCACTTTTTTTTCACCCAGTCTCACTTATAATTCTTCACAATTTTTGGTCTGCTACTTGGCATTTTTTTCTTAAACTTCTTTCTTTATATACTCTTTTTTACCTAAGTTCCATTGGTAATTTTTTTGTGTGGCTAAATCAGCTTCTTCCCCTTACCTAGCCTATTGTTTTTGAGAATGTTTCTTTCAATCTCAATACTATTTCCTGATCTCTGCCACTTTGTTTTTGTAAAATCATTGTATTTTCATATACTAATAATGAATAATTTTGTAACAAAAGGATTTCTTTTCTGATACTCATAACCATTCTCAGCAAGCATAAATATTGAAATTTAGAGTTTCCTGAAGGAAGAAACACATTTAAATGAAAAATGTCCTTGATTTGCTGGTGAGCATATCAGAACTCCTCTCCAAAGTAAATTTTGTGTACCCCTGTTCATGATTCTTCCAAGACCTAAATTGGGCCTGGCCTAAAATTTAAACACCTTTCACCAAAATATAAAGCATCTTGTTTATAAATTCTAAAATGGGTGTTTTAATTGTAGACATGTTATCAATGGGATTTTGTAGAAAACGTAAATCCTAAAGACATTGCAGAAAGCCATAAAATAGATTCTCTGATTGTGCATTCAGTGTTTATTAGTCTAACGTGATTGTTTTGAAACCTAACACACCAGGGCAACCATTGTCATTTCAAAATACTGTTCCTACAGTGTCTGCTCTACCCACGCTTCTCATTTTGGTTATTATAAGATGCAGTGCTAAAAGTAGTTTGAAAAGGAGAAGCCCTGATTAAAAGTCAGATCTCAGTAGTAGAATGTAGACTTTTTTTTTTTTTCCGTGTTTGTCATGTGTCCCCAATGTGAGAGAGGAGAAAATAAGCTTTGTTCTACCATTGTCTACAAAGATGCACTCATGAAGTCGGAGGATTGGGACGTGAGTTGGAATTGGAACTTAATCCCATACAGAACACGTATCTTATAAAGGCCATCTCCAGATGCTGGCTGTGCTCTGGGTATATTCTGATGTAGAATGCCAAAAAGTAAATGTGTTTCTAATCTTGATCAATGAACTGGTCACATTCTATCAATATGGAAGATGATTTCAACCAATCTTTAGAAGCCAAATATTTTTGAGACCAGATAAAAATAATGACATGATATAAACTAAAAAGATCCCGGGAGGATGAAAAATTGGAATTCCATTTGGAGATATTCAGACTGATTTTAATAACTGGTATAAAATCTTCTCAAGACAATGTAGACCTATTGAAAAGATTCAGATGCCTTCGGGAAAGCCCACGGTCAGCTAATTACACTGTGTTGCACTTGGGTGGATTCTCACCATCTCCCGCACACCTGCCTTTCACAAAATTTGCCACCGTAAGAGCTTTAGTTGGCAAAACAGGCATAAAAAATCTTGGGGGAGTTACTTTACAGGAACTAGAGCGATCCTGCTCTGGTACTAATTACAGAAATGTGAGACCCATCCACCCCAACACCCCCTCTCATTTTTTCTTGTTTTCTTCTATGCAGGAAAATCAAGTACATTTCTTAATTTGTTTTACACCCTTTAATAAAGTTAATGTAACATTACCCAGCACTCTGAATTCTCTCGACTTGAACAATAAAGAGCTAATCATCCACGATTCCTCCTAAAATTTCACAATGCATCTGCTGGGGTCTTCGCTTTGTGCATGGTTTTCATTTCAGATGCACACACTTTTTCTTGGATGTCCGTAAGCACTACACACTCAAGAGATGCATTGTTTTTGCAACAACTTGAAGGTGTATTTCTGGAATCGTGTGTTGATTATCATTTTACTGGCTGTCCTTGAATATGTTGCTTCATGTGTGACGGATTATTTTTTTTCCTATTGTTTCAAACCCCTATATATATTTTTAAATGTGTGTACCTTTTTCTCCCTGCCTAGACCTGGTTAACCATTTCTGTGAGCGGGTCCTCAATTTTCTACTTTGTCCCTACTTTCCTGCCGTAGCCCCATCTTCCCCCGGTGTCGACTCCGTCCCCTTGCAGCGCACAGGCAGCCAGCACGGGCCGCAGGCCGCCGCCACCTTCCAGAGAGCCAGCTACGCCGCGGGCCCGGCCGCCAGCTACGCCGACCCCTACCGGCAGCTGCAGTACTGCCCCTCGGTGGAGTCTCCCTACAGCAAATCCGGCCCTGCCCTCCCGCCCGAAGGCACCTTGGCCAGGTCCCCGTCCATCGACAGCATTCAGAAAGATCCCAGGTGGGTAGAGTCCTTTTGCTTTTCCCTCCCGTGCCGTCCACGAGGTCCCGACCCTGGGCAGCCTGCATGGCTGTCGCTGGCTGGGTGTTGGAGGGCTGGCTGTTCTTGGGATTGATAATCCTTCATTTGACTTGCAATGTGGGTATTTAAGGTGGATCCCTGGTATCTTCTGAAGTTCAATGTCAGATCTTAAAGGGGATCTTTTGATTAGAAGATCTGTAGGTGTTTGAGGTTTTGGCCGTTTTATAAAATCAAGAGCAGCTCTCTTTACTGCCATGGGAACGAAGAGTGGGGGTTATATCAGGGAAGTGGGGCCTTATTTGACTTTAAATATCCTGGAGCAGGTATTCTGTTGTCTTAGTGGAGGCTGCTTTCTCCCCAGGTGTGTTTCTCTTTATCCGAGTAAAGGTCACTGAAAATGAAGGCGATCCATGTTGCCTTCATTTCTCTAGGTCTGAAAATAAGCATTATTAGGGTAAAGCTGTTTGGGGTTTGATAAGAATGTGAACATAATGTATGAAAGAAATTGTTACTATTGGGATGTGTTCCTTTTTTGCTTTTCGTTTTTTATAACAGTGGCAAAGCATTTAGTAATGTTCTGCTTTTGAAGTTGGAACTGAGTTCTTGTAGAGTTAAACAATGTTTTATTCATAGCCCTTTGATTTATGCTGCTAGAGCCCCGTAACACACACACTCACACACACCTGTGAGTGCTATAGATCTATAAGATTTCTGGTATTTCTCTATGCTAGGGAATGTAGCTTGACTCTGGTGATGTACTTAAAATTCATCTCAAGGAATTTTCGCTGCTAGAGAGCACAAGTGTATATGCATTGTATTGAGGGGTTTACAGTTCTTTGGCAGAAAGAAATCGCTTCTACAAGCATATAAAAGTCAGAGTGGGTTCATTTAACGGGATTCTTTGTGATAGTTACTTTAGCACAATTCAAACCTGCTTGGAGGGCCCATGTTAAGTTTTATGTTTGGTGTAACCACCATTGTAAAAGTGGATTGTAATAAATGCTTACTGTTAACTACTGGAAATAAGTATGCTTCTGTTTCCAACGTGCAATGTCCTGGCCATCGCGGATTTTAATCTTAACAGCATCATCTTCAGTCTTGCTCCTCAAATCTGCCCCAAATCCTTAACATATTCTTAGCATGGATAAAATGTTCTTTCAAAAACACCTCAGTACTCTCTATTTTTAAATAATTTTTCTTGTCATGTTACTGAGAAGGCATAGAAGTAGAATAATAATAAACTCTTGATAAAGGCTAAAATAGAAAAAATGTGTAATTGAGTTGGCAGTCGCTTGTATTTAACATTGTATATTTAAACTGAGAATCAACATAGCTTATCTCCAATGGAATGTGTTTGCATTTTCCTGTTATGGAATTTGGCTTAATAGAAACCACATTCATGTTTCTTTCGCTATAGCCTGGCTTCTGCGTTTTACACTGTGACTAAATGCACTTTATCTTATTACGTGGCATGACCTTCCCATTTTATGTTATTGCCACTTTTGTAGCCCTGTTTCTTCTTTCAGTATATTGCCACAGCTTTTACTTTTTCAGTTATGGATTATGTCACTTATATTTATTGGGTGTCTGATATAAATCAAAAAAGAGAAACACCAAAAAGAAATATTAAAATGAATAAGAGGCATTTTGCATAATATGAAAAATACTGGCCACAGACTTTTGTGTGGGTAAAATGTTTAGACAAATCCGTGTTATGTTAGATGAATTACAGGTGTACTTACTGTGTTATTTTCAAGAATGTGTTGACCTTCACTAGGTTTTTATTCTGAACTAGATCATACCACTGCCCTAAACTATGATATACCAAAAAAAAAAAGAAGAAGAAGAAGAATAAAACAGACATAGAACTAGAATTAGAGTACTGTGGTTTAATATAAGATGAACTAGTAATTTGGCATCGTGTCAAATGCGTAGAGTATAAAATACATCATTTCTTTCTTGTGGGGCTTTTAAAAAAATAAGGGAAATGTGTCAAAGCGTTCATATTTGAGATATCCTGAATCTAAAATTCAAGTCCAAAAGTTAGTACTTCTTTTAAGGCAAGATTTCAGCATTTTCCTTCAAATAATGAATTTTTATTCTTTCTAGGCAAATCTTACTAGAACTTTTATGTTTAGGGTTTAAAATTACTTATTTTGGCATTGTGGCATATGATATAAATGTTTTCAGACTTTAGATTTTTCCAGCTTTTAGACATATATATGTTTAGGAGGATTGTTTTAAAAGGTTCACTAATTACATGCCACATCATATATGAGTCTTCGCTGTTATAAACATACATGTTTATAGCACGTCACAATTTTCAAAGCTTCTTTACTTCTTTGATGTAATCATTCTTTGTGAGAAGAATCCAGTATCATCACCATATTTAGTCCCTTAAATAAATGGAGAATCAGAATGTTAAATGATTTTCTGAAGATCCCACAGCTGATGGATGGGTTACACAGACTAGAATCCAATTTTAGCACAATGTCTCATATATTAGCATAAACATTTTTTCATTTCTTTAAAAAATAGGGAAAGGAAAGAATGTATTTACATCTTTCAATAATTTTGGGGGGAAGATGTGTGGATGGTAGTACGGGGAATCTGTGTGTGGGTGTTGGGAGGAATAAAGGAAATTTTAAAAATTGTCCAAGTAAATCTCGTATCCTTGATAATTGTTTATTGGATGCGTGGTCTTAGTTCTCCTTTTTCATTTTATTATTTTTCTTTGCTGGTAGCAAAGAAATCTTATTGCACATCAGTGTCTTTTCTCTATTAAAGAGTTTTTAGTATTATCCATGAAGATTTTTTGAGCAACTATTAAATTACACTTTAGAAGAAGAATTTGAAATCAAGCTAGCCCCAATTCGATCATTACAATTAAAGCTGGAGACTCTCAGTCAGCTTTTATGATGGTATCTCCTACGCCGTAGGATACGAAGGATCGGTCCTTAATGACTGGTGTTTCCTTATTGATGTATGCCTTAGTCGTATGGTTTGTGGCAAATATTTAGTCTTTGCAGTTTCTCTTCTCAAAACTGTCCCCATCACATACTACAACAAAAATGCGCATAAACCTTTATCCAAGTAGTTGGAAAATCCAGTTTCCTTTGGAAAGTCAGCAACCACTGGTAAAATGGGTATATATATAAATTCACTTTACAGCCACATTTGCTAAGCAGGCTTGATTTTTTAACTGTATGTGATCTTCCATAAAATGTGAATCGTTTAAGGATTGTTGACATGGCTAATACGTTTTTGGGTACTACACCAAATAGTGAATTCTATATGCTGTTGGTTTTTAACATATAAGTTAAATACAAATTTTTAAATTAAGTTATATTTAAAAGGTGTCAGTGATGTTGAGAGTGATAAGAAATAGCATTTTGAAGATTTGATTGATGAAATAACTAGAAAAAATTAAAGGAAGATTGCTATACCCAGGTATACTAAAGGTACTGTAAGTGTTCCTGTCTGTGAAGGAAACATTTACTGACATAGTTTAATGTATAAGTTGTAACAGCAATAACATCTTTTAATCGTATCTGATTAATTCTCTTTTAAGATGCTGATATCCTTGATGTACATTAGCTAAAAAGCAATTTTTCAAACACAGTAAAAGAAACTTATTGTAAACATGATTCACAATAAAACTCTTTTTGTTATTCAGCATAACAAAAAAATGCATACACTTAGAAACTGCATGCTAATTTTGTACCATAAAACTTATACTTCCTGAAGTTGTTTCATTTTAACATATAATATTTGACTAATAATATAAAAATATACTGATAACAAATCATCTTATACATTTCTACTAAACTTTATTTGCTATAAGATATTTCTAAAAATTATTTTATATTGGATGTTGCATTATTAGATATTATTAAATAATATTGCTTATAAATATCTTTTTTTTTAGGAGGTATCAGAGATTGTTCCCAGGACCTCATACATGGGAAGCAGGCGCTCAACCACTGAGCTACATCTGCTTCCCAATGAGAGTTGGTTTTTTCTTTTATTTCTTTGTTTGTTTTTTAGGTGGTACCGGGGATCGAACCCGGGACCTCGTACAGGATAAGCAGGCACTCAACCCACTTGAGTTACATCCGCTCCCCTGCTTATAAATATCTTATCATAAGGGAAATCTAGGTAAAGACTAGAATTGCCAGATGTTGTTTTCTCATCATTAACCTGCCCACAAAATACACTATACATAGCATATAGTGAATTGAATGCTCAAGAACTAAAGTCTACAAGGACAATGCTTTTAAGAAGTTGAAGGTCTAAAAAATATTTTTTAAATATTAAAGTTTAGCACAATTGCTATAGAACTAAATAACATGGCTGAAGGTCTTATGATAAAACTGTTAGATGATATTCTCAGCATCCAGTTCTTTTGGGGAGTGAATCTCTGAGGAGTTTACCTATAAGTTCAATGCTCAATAATCATGTATTTAAATGTGGATATTCCAGAGGAGAACACATGGGACTTCCAACTTAAATATCCTCAGTATCTGAAGAGCACTCAGAGGTCCTTATTCAGTTAGTCTAATAGCAAACCCAGCAAGTGGCCCTTCCACCTCTGTTTGAATGCCTCTAGTGACGGGCCACTCACCATCTCCTAAAGCATTCCACCTGTAAAACCATTTATCGTGACACAGAGTCTGCATCTTTTTCTTGGTCCAGATTATCTGATCTTATTTCTGCCCTATAGAATCACACAAGCATAGGAATCACCCTTCTTGAAAGGACCGTCTTGAAGACACTTATTACATCTCCCACCAATGCCCAGGCCTCCAGAAGCCCATGCGAGCTGCCACAGGTTCCATGAATTGTCATTCCTAGGCCTCTCCTTTGGAAGCCCTACAAGTCCAGTCTCCCTCCTAATTTCATCCTACACATCACCAGCAAGTGCAGGGAAAGAAAACATTGCCTTGGGGCAACTCAGATTCCATAGTAGGTGGTAGGTTCTCTTGACAGTAACATGAGAATGATGTTGATAATGGTGATGATGATAACAGTGATAATTAAAATTAAGTAATATATTAGGTCCAGGCTCAGCATTAAGTTTTTTATAGTCATTTAATTTAATCCTCCCTATATAACTATGACATATCTTTTTGTAACACTCATTTTATGTATGGGACATGGAGGCTTAGAGAGCTAAGAATTGAACCTAAATCTGTCTGGCTTCCAATCCTATATTTCTAACTACTATGAAGGTTGATACCAATATTATCTGTGCAACCAAATAAAATACCAAGTCTTTCCACATGTGGCTTCTGCAAAGCTAGGAATCAATTATTCTTACCTTATGTTTTATATTTTCTTTTTAACGTAAATGAGGGACTTTACATCACTTCTTGTTAGGTGATTCCATTCTGTGATGCTACAGAAGCCTTCTCTGGGTCTCAGATTTATTATCCAGTATAATTGCTGTAACTCACTGCCCTGTGTCACTTGAATATATGAAAGGCTTATGTACATGTCCTCAGCGAGCTGACCCAAGGACTGAATCCTGCAGTCTTGTTCCTCCCTCCGCATCCATCTGAAGACACAAAATATGTTTTAGGTGACTTTTCTGTGACATATCCAAGGATGGACTCTGCAGAAGCGACTACAGCATGAAAACAGCCTCACTCCTTAAGGAGCTTTCAGAATTACATGAGAGAAATAGCTCCCTCCACAGATGACCACAATGCATTGGGTAAATAAGACAGAGGGGATAAAAGAAGCACTGTGGAGCTGCGGGGCAGGGGAGGCATGAACCCTGAGGAATAGACCGTGCTGACACATGAGAAAACGGGAGAGAAAGTTTTCCCAGCTGAGAGAACTGTTAAAAGGACCAGAGGGTGGGAAATGGGGGCGGGAGGGCATGTTTGAAACCCTCAGGTCTTGTCTGGCTGGGAGATGAAGGACTTAGAGGGCACTTGTCTCTGAGCGTCACTGTCTACCTACCCAATCAGGATAAAATGTTAGCTTGCACTTCCATATGTAAATATTTTTTAAGTTATAAGTTATAAGCATACTTTAGTGTACTAATATACACTCTATAAATTAGATATTCACTAAAGATAGAATTTAAAACAGTGTACATTGAACTTAAAATCAATAACAGATTTAAAAGTCTTTATTTCATTTATAAAATTAGACAAAAACAAGATTTGTCTCCATTAGAAAAATATGCATTGGCCACAGTACCTAAGAGAATATTGAAAAGCCCATTTCTGGTTGGTTTATGTATTTAGTAGGTATCCACATAGCTGTGTTCCACCTTTTGAGGCCATGTGCTATTCAAAGGGCTCTATACTTCTCAGAGAACTTGGCCAGTTCCTAAATTCAATTATTCTTCAATTTATGCTGCTGTCACCATGGTAAGCCTATCTCAGTCAGTATACCCTTTGAGCCCTCCTTGCTTATTCCACGACAAGCAAAAATCTGGGATCTTCTCTGGCCCCTTCATGTATAAACCTTTCAATATTTGGCTCGATGTCATACGACACTTTTTTTCTCCATCTGACTTTGAACGTGTAATTGAGGACAAAAATGGAGCATTCAAAACTTTTATGTCTTACAAGGCAGGTGGTCATTGACTGTCAGTTGGTAACTAATGGAAATTAATTTCCTTTGCTTCTTGGGATGTTTTGCAGTTAATAGTGCTCATTAATTTGGAGGCACTGACATCTATAGAAAGAAGACTAGCATTATGTAGCCAAAAAAAATCTGTTTGAACAGAAATTCCTTTGCTCATGACACCTTATAGCTTGACAAGTCTAATAACCTGGATTATTTAATTTAGTAAAGATCATGCTCAACTACCTCAAGTGAGTTGCTGAACCAAGTGTGGTCTGGCGTCTACTTAATTCTATTCAAAAGAGGAGGAGGAGGAGGAGCAGGAGCCTTCTAGTGGGAATTTCAATGGGCAGTTCCTGCACATGCAGAACGCGTCGAAGCATGAAATGAAACACGCATCCTCACGCTTTTGTTTTACTTTCCCAATTTTCTAGAGACGTTTGAATATATGCTTTATTCTTTTGTAATGTGTCTATTTCTAAAAATTCCCTGCTAGAGCATGCCTGTGGGGCATCACTTTGGGGGCCTTATTCTAATCTCTGTGTTTAACAAGCAGGCCATTTGCAGTGAGGCTCCTAAACCTGGGGCCTCAGTCGGCCCTGTGCTGTTCTGTAGTGAAGCTGTTACAATGAGGCCCAGTGGTTCCTGCCATATTGGAACGCAAGCAGTAGTGACGTTCCAGAAGACACGTGCCATGCCAGCATAAATGGTGGCCAGTCCCTTACTTGGCAAAGGATCTCCTTGATTGCTTCTTAATACAAAGGAAAGGGAGATAGGAAATGACTTTGGAATATAGGACAGTCTTTTCAAGTGAATATAAAAGGCCTTATGGGGGAAAAAACGCCAGAGACCAAGGTTGGTTTGTAGACTGTTGTTTGGAAATCACTGACTTAGAAGCCACAATGAGGTACACATTGCTTCTCTGAACACAGGGCATCAGTTTGCAGGTGAGTATTATAAAATTAGCCCAAGATACCCCCATATGTCCTGTGAGTGGGACAAAGAAATCCTGGCCTTTTATCTTATTTTCTTTGCCTGCATAGACTGTTTTGAATGTATTTGCTGGATGGATGAATGGATGGATGGATGGATGGATGGATGAAATTATAACATATCTTCTGAATATTTTCAAGTTCTTCAAAATAGAAGTAATGTTCAAAATCTTAATCATTTTTGAAAAATCTCCAAATAACTAGCCTACTTTATAGAATTAACACTCATATGATCTGTGGTAGCCAGCTTCCAAGATGGTTCCCGTTGGCCCTGTCTCCTGGATTTCACAACTTTGCATTGTCCCTTCCCCAGTGAACCAAAGCTGGCTTGTATGAGAAGGAGAACGCTGCAGAAGTGAAGTGTGTGGCTTCTGAGGGCAGAAGCATTGCAGACCCTCTTCCCCGTGTTTTCTTGACTCGATTGCTATATCAGTTTATGTTCTCCAGATAAACAGAACCTACAGGATGTGTAAGAATATATACACATAAAGAGAGATATTATAAAGAGCTGGCTGATGCGACTGTGGAGGTTTATTCTGGCAAGTCCATATCTTCTAGGGCATTCTAGAAGCGGAAAATGCTGGTAAGAGTGATGTTGAAGTCTTGAGTCATAATTCCTTAGGTGTTGTATTAGTCAGCCAAAGGGGTGCTGATGCAAAGTACCAGAAATCTGTTGGCTTTTGTAAAGGGTATTTATTTGGGGTAGAAGCTTGCAGTTACAAGGCCCTGTAGAGTCCAGCTCAAGGCTGCTTTCTCACCAAAGTCACATGTTTGCCACGTGTTGAAGCAAGATGGCGGGCCATCTCTGCCTGGTCTCTCCTTCTTCCTCTTAAGGCTCGGTGTGCCCTGCTTCTTCCCATCTCAGCTATAGGCTGGCATAGGGCTCCTCTCTCAGGGCTTCCTATATCAGTGTGGCATAGGGCTCATTTCCTTCCAGGCCTTATCAGCTGCTCTGTTCTCTTCACAATGTCAGCTGTAAACCATCAGGCAAATGTCTCATATGTCCTTGGGCTTTAGCTGTTTGGACCTTCTCCTTTCCGTCACGTGGCAGAACCGAAATGACCAAGTTCTCTCCTCTTCCGTGTCTATGGAGCTTTCTCTCTTCTGTGTATCTTCTGTTCTTCTTGAGTGCCTGCCTGTTTATATAGCCCACCAAGGAGGCGGACACTTAAGCTGAGTTATACTCTACTGATGTGGTTGAATCAAAACCCTAATCTTAACATAATTTAGTCAAAGACATCTCAGCTGAGTCTAATAGAGTCAAAGAGGCTCACACCCAGGGGAACAGACCAGTTTACAAACATAATCCCTATCTTTTGGGGGTTCATAAATAATATCTAACTGCCACAGGTGGGAAACTCAGGAAGGAGTGAAGGGTTTATTCTTGAGGCAGAATTCCTTCTGGTCCCAGGAGCCCTCGGTTCTTTGTTCTTAAGACCCCCAGCTGACTGGATGATGCCCACCCACATTGTGGAGGGTTATCTTCTTAAAGTCAACTGAAATACCCATCTACGAAATACCTTCACTGAGCAACTAGGACAGTGTTTGACCAAACAGCTAGACACCATTCTCTAGCCTAGTTGACACATAAAATTAACCATCACACTCGCTCTGGGGTAAGCTTGTTCACCGTCCTAAGGATGCCCAAGCAGTCCATGAAGAGGCCCACATGGAGAGGCACCCACTTATCCAACTGGTCATCTCACCAGTGTTATCAGTCTTTTATTTAAGTATCTTTGGTGAATCTCCCCTTATCCACTTTTTTGCTAAAAAGGAAAAAACATCCAAAAGGCACCTTGGCACCACTCCTTATAGACCAAAATTAAAAGACCATGTGGAGAAAGAGGTGACAGAACCCACAGGGAGGCAGAAGTGGCCACAAGGCTCTTGAGCTGAGCAGGCCTCCTTCCACTAGTGCGGAAGGCATTTCTAGGAAGCTGTGAAACCCACTTTAATGTGTCCTGTCCCCGGTGTCACTTACCCAGTATGCTGCCTAAGAAAGTTCTTTAATCTCTGGCCCACATTTTCTCATGATCAAATAAAGATAATTTATTACCTAATATGTTAACTTTACGACTCAGTTAAAAATAATGAACGTGAAGTAGCTTTATAAATTAGATGGCACAATATTATCCTGTGGAATAAAATAGTTACTGATGTTATTTGAGAAATAGTCCCTTATGGTCATCACTTAAAAATACCTTCTCCCCTCCCTCCCTCCCTCCCTCCCTTCTTCCTACAAATGTTTATTTAGTAGCAACAGCCACACATTGTTCTAGGCACTGGAAACTTTTGGTTAGGGGAGATGAGGTAGAGATATTAACTAGGAAGTAAATAGGAAATAGTCTAACTTAAAATATAACTTTAAAAACAAATCAACTTTAAACGGAAACTATTAGCCCTTAGGATCTGATAATAGGAAGTATTGCATAGTTCTTTCATAACCTGAGGTGTTACTACTGTGCTTTCTCCTTTCGTGACTTTTACCAGGGTTCATTTCCTCTCCCACTGAGGCTAAAGACAGTATCTCCTACCTCAAAGCCCCTCAATCAGGAAGCTTTCAGCTGACACAACAAAAGCAGACAAAAGCAAAGCATCCAGTTTTCTCCCAGAAACTAACAGAACTCACGTTTTGTGTTTCTTCCTTACAAAGCAGACTGCTATATTTCAAGCCAGCCTGTTCTATATTAGAAAAGAACTCATTAAGGTAAGTGGCAATTAACATCGATGCTGCAGTGAAAGTGCCTCTGACATTAAAGAAGAAAATACCAAACATGGGCTCTTGTAGATAAACTGAAATGTTTCTGCAGGGGGCCTTACAATATATTTGCTGTCCTTTGTTTTGAACATTACTGAGACATTGACAGATTTAAATTTATCATAAATCAGCTTGAAAGTAACAGACAAATGCTAATATTGTAGAAGTGGCCGTTAGGAACACAAAGCTGTGTGTGTCTGCTGATTAAACACACACACTCGTGCAGGGAGGCTAGACCTCCTGTGTTAAGTAACTGAAAACCTTTGATGAGTATAAATTTTCATTTTTTATTCCTTACAAAGTACAGGAGTTTCTCTTTGATTACCCCATACTATTGCTTTAATAAAAGTGAAGGGAAAACAGGCAACATGTAATAGCATCTTTGTTTGCACCCGTATATAATGTGCATGCCTGTCAAGCCCATGCTATCTATGAAATAACCCTGCCTGCGACATGCAACTTTAGCTCATTCACTGCAGTAAGCACTTACAAGTTGCAAGGAATAAAAATGCACTCTGGGCATCTCAGTCAATAGCAGTTTGTTGTAAGTTTCCAGAGGGGTATGAAAGAGACAGGAAACTGTTTCAGCAGTGGCAGCCAGGTCTCATTGAAAACCAACTCACAGTCCAGGGTACAGAAGCTGCTTTAGGGGGCCACGCAGGAACTCTGAACATGAAGCGGAGAAGCAAGTGTTTGCTACCCTTGTTCAGAGCTTTGTGGGTGTGGGGTCTCTACTTCAGCAGAGCCTGCTGCTGCTACCCCAGGCTTCTACCTCTTGTCTCTCTCTGCTTCTCTCTCCAGTTTTGTGTCACTGTCCAATGTCTTGAATTCAGATTTGCTCACAGAGAAGCTAAGTTTGGAGCCATGAGTGGGGCTCACTGTAAAGGTGCTGGACAGAGAGCAGATGGGGCTCAGGCAGTTGGGTGCCTGCCTCCCACATGGGAGGTCCCAGGTTCAGTTCCTGGTGCTTCCTAAAGAAGACAAAACAAACAACAAGCAAACAATGAGCAGACAATGAGCAAAATCAATGAGCATACAATGAGAAAAAAAAAATGAGCAGACAACGAGCAAAAAATCTAGCAGACACCGAGCAGACAGCAAGCAAAAACAAAACGAGCAGGGAGCAGATGTGGCTCAAGCAGTTGGGCACCTGCTTCCCACATGGGAGGTCCTGGGTTTGGTTCCCCATGCTTCCTAAAAGAAGAAACAGACAACCAGCAAACAGACAAGGGAGACATCTTGGGGGGGCAGGGGGGAAGGTGCTAAGAGCTCAGTCACCAGGTTGCCTTTGAGTCAGGGGTGAACCCCAGGCACATTCGCTGTGGTAGAATTCTACAGTAATCATCTGTGCACGTGTCCTCAAGGGGGGGCGTGTGGCGGGGGGTGTAATAGGAACTCTCGGAAGTCCAGAGGGAAGCGTATGAGCTGGCCAGTTATTTTGTTTGATCATATGGAAGGACCTTTCCTGAACAATTTTGAATATCATTCAAAATATTACATGCAAGTCAACATATATACATTTATCTGCTCTAAATTTGAAAAGCTAAATTTGGAAATGATATCTGAAACAAAAAGGTAATTTCACTAGTTTTTCATGTAAATCAACCAAAGAAATAACCTAATATAATAAAAACAGCAATGTTTTGATAACTTGGACATATCCACTTTATGGAATGATTTCAATAAAATAAAAAGCAGGGTCTTTTCCATTTCATTCTTTTGGTCTTAAATTTACTGAAATAAAGTATTCGGTTTGCCACATTTTTCACTTTCCATTAGAGCTTATCAGTGTACCTGTGGTGCTTTAAAGCTGCATGTATCCCAGAAAAACAGGTTCTTAAATTTAATCCATTCCTGTGGGTGTGAACCTTTGTGAGCAGGGCCTTTCAATGAGGTTATGTCAGTCGGTCAGGGTGGGTCTTAATCCTGTTCCTGGAGTCCTTTATAAGCAGAATGAAGCTCAGACAGAGAGAAGCCAAAGAGGGAGCAGCCAGGAGCTGACTATCAAGGGAACCTGCAAGAGAAGGAAAAATCAGGAAACACCACCATGTGACGAACTAAGGGCCAGGAATGCCAGCAGCCAGCCCCAGAACACCACAGGCTTTGGGGGGAAAGCGTTGCTTTGTCGATGCCTTGATTTGGACCTTTTTCCGAACATCAAAACTGTGAGCAAGTAAACCCCCACTGTTTAGCCTGACCTATTCCATGGTATTTGCTTGAGCAGCCCAAGAAACTAAAACAGTACAGTTCTTTAAAGAAGACATTGGCAACACTAAAATAATCAAAATCTGGACCTGCTAGAGCCGTCTTTAAAGCCTTGCTTTTCCAAGTGTCGTCTGGGCCCTGGGAACTCATTAGAAAAATGCACCTCACACTTAGTGCATCAGAATCTGCATTTTAGCAGGATAATCTGTATGTGCATTAAGTTTGAGAATCACTGATCTATAGTAAAAAAAACTTCTTTCAAATAGCCCATCAAGTTGACTCCAGAAGTTAGAGATCAAGTTATGATACTAAGGTATTACTCATATTGACGGTGTTAAGTGTGCTTTTTGTTGAATTGTAATGTTAGTGGAATGATGAATTACTGTGCTCATTTGACATTTTCAGGCTTAGAGTTCTCATCTATGTGATCAAAAGTCTGAATTGAAGACCCATTTTGTCCAATAGAATGAATAATATCATCTACCTAATTTAAATTCACTTTTCAACATGCTACAGTATGGATTATTTTTATTGTGGTAATTTTGCCAATTTAACCATGTCTAAACATGTAGTTCAGTGGCATTAACTGCATTTACAATGTTGTGCTACCATCAACACCATCCAAAACACCATCAACACTCTGCACCTGTTAAGCAATAACTCCGCATCCGCACTGCCGCCAGCTCCTGGTAACCTCTTAGCTACTCTAGCTCTGTAATTTTTTTTATTCTAGATATTTGTGTAAGTGGAATCATACAATATTTGTTCTTTTGTTTCTGGCTTCTTTCACTTAGCATAATGTTTCCAAGGCTCATCCATGTTATAGAATGTATCAGTAACCCATTCCTTTTTACGGCTAAATAATAACCCATCATATGTATGTAACACATTTTATCCATCCATTCACCTGTGGATAGACACTTGGCTTGTTTCCACCTTTTAGCTACTGGGAATAGTCATGTTATGTGCATCAGTGTGCAAGTATCCATGTGAGCCTCTGCTTTCAGCTCTTTGAGGTATATTCCTAGGAATAGATGGATTTTTGAAGACATAATTTCCTTTTTAAAAGATTTACCACAATAATACCTTTAAAAAGTCAGAAATCTCAGCCTGCCTTTCAAAGATTGTGAACAATTACTTCTCCTTCCCCATCCCCAACCAAAGCCTCCTAATGCCCTTGCTCTTTGTCCCCTCTTTGAGCCTTTCTCCACTTGCTGAGCCTATCAGCAGGAATAGGGCCAGCACCTGGGACGGGCTTTCCCTGGCTCTGGTGCTTGTTCCCCCCTTTACTTTTACCTGCCTGCCCTTGGCCTCTGTCAGAACCACATAGAAAACCCAGCCACATCGTGTGTCTTCCCTGATTAGCTTCAGCCAATAGCATCCCTCCTTTAGCCTGTACATATGTGCTTTCAGCTGTTTTGTTATTCGGTAACGATTGTCATGGTGCATTGAATATGCTCACCCAAATCAGAGGGACCACCCGGTACCGTCACACTATTGTCTAATTCCATTCTCAACAGCCAAAGTGCTCCCTAGGTGATGGGTTGATATCATCTCCTGCCTGGAGCTCCTTAGAAATGCAGAATCCTCGGCCCCACCCCAGACCTACTGAATCAGAATCTGCATTTTAACAAGATCCCCTGGGATTCATTTCTCATTAAAGTTTAAGAAGCCCAGACCTAAAGTTAAGTATTGCCCAACCCTTTTCCTTCCACCTCATTGATAAAGGCCTGAGCATTTCCTGGGCACCATTATGAGAGGGAGCACCTTGGGTGAAGAATCTTGGCCAATGGCAAGGGGATTGGGGACGCCAGCCCCAGCTAACTGCAGCCGTGATGAGGGAGGAGAGAAAGCAAGATGCACGGAGAACTCGGCCATAATGCAGGCTCTGTTGTCATCACACTTTCGGGGGGTTGAAATAAGAGCTTTACCCCCTAAGCTGTAGGCCAGTGGCTTTCAGGCTGACATGGTACGTACCCAGGTAAGGGGCACTGAGAGTTCCAAGGCAAAACCCATTTCAAGACGCTCATGTTTGCCAATGTTTATGTGTCCATCATGGATTCTCCTCTCCACCTCCCATTCACAGTTTCTCTTCGCCCACTTCACAAGTTAAGACAACCTCTCACCTATCCAGAATCTCCCTGAATATTTATGTGAACTAAGTCTCTCTATACTTGCATCTATATAAGTCAAAAATATAAGTAGATAATTTCTGTAGAAATCAGTGGGTGGATGTTGACCTGCCTCATCCTAGCAATAAGTAATATTCATTTATGGATACAGAAAGTAACTTTTTAAAAAGCCATATCCATCTCATTAAGAGATGCATTTTTAATATAATTATGCTTTATGTTTAATAATTATGTATCAAGATTTGTATGCTTTGATAATTGCCTATGTTTTGATCTATTGTATGCTAATAACTGAGATAATAACTCAATCCAAATGAAAAAATTAACACTTAAAGCCTCTTGTCACCAGAAGTAAAGGAAATATATATATATGGATGGATGTGCATGGTGGTGTTTTAATGAAATATCAAGGCACTATTTTTTTTTTTTCCTATCTTTAAAGGGAAATCACGGAAGTTCCTTTAAACTGAGATTGCTTCATAATCTGAATTATATTGCTTCAAGCTCTGAGCCTTTCATTAAGCCTGCAAAGGAAAATAAACCCTCTGAAGAGTTCCATTAGGCGTGAACTTTGAACCAGTTTCCCAGAAGTAAGAAAGGAACCGCAGAGTTCGGCTCTTGTTAAACACCCATTGGGGTAAAGAGGGTTAGTTCTTGGATGACATGCTTTGATTTCCATTTAAGTCTTTCACTCCTTAGAAAAAAAGGATAATGTATTAGGTTGAAAGCTGGAAAAATTTAACTTGGCCTTGAGATTTTGATCAGCACCCCTTCCCTAAGCAAATTTCAGAAACAAACTATTTTAGCAGCAAAACAAATGGTTCCTTTCAATTAACATGCAGTGAATAAGGGTGTCTGGAGTTCCCTGTAAACAATGGGCCAACTATATTTTTTCCCATCCTGTTACCCTCTCCTTGTTCAATGGCGCACTGTCTAGCAATGGCAGGCTGCCCTCAGGCTGAGAAGCACTGGGCATTTCATCTTTGCAAGGAAGCCAGCATTCTCTCCTGCCAGTGACCTCAAGTGCTCCCAACCTTGTTAGGATAGCCACCATTTAGTTGTTTCATTATGATTAGAAAAGAAGAAGCAAAGGGAAATAGTCTCAAATACTTCCCAGATTGTTAATGAAAGTGAAGGGCATGTTTTGTTTTTTGTTGTTGTTGTTTCTTTTTTTTTTCCGATCATTGCAAGTTTCTTTGGTAACTTTCAACAACAACAAAAAATGAGCCTGAGATGACATTGTAAAATGTGTCCTTTAAGGCTTCCCCTACGTTGTCTCAAATGCTTTGAGAATGATGCACAGGCTGTGGCTTATAAAATGTCGAGCTGAGTACTGAATGCAGGAGAGAGGGCTGCGTATTGATATTCTGCAGCGATATCGCAATCTGATGGGGAAGAGTACTCGTAAACGCTTTGGGAAGTTTCCTTTCTTTTGGGTCATTTTGATGTTTGTCGTGTAAGCGTGAGAGAAGGGTTACCAGGGCCACGCCTGCAGGCTCAGCCCCTGGTCCTGGAGCCCACCCAGACCATAGAAAGCATCTAAGCCAGTGTACGTCAGTATTCCGAGGACTCGACACCAACACCATGCCAGTCCACCTGTACCTAGGACCTGTGCTTCTGCCTCTTCCAGATCTGCCACATTCCATCTTGTTCCCTACTTCTAGGGAACATCCTTCCCTGGGCCAAGACTCCACCCTGAAAACCATGTAGCAACTCACTGCCCTTCAACAAGTGCTTCTCTGCTCTGGTTACTCCCCTTCTCCCCTGTCCTTGTCTAAGACCTTCCTCAGACTTACTGGTAGGAATTTGCCGGTGCCGCCCGCTTACCTGGCCATTGCTCACCTGCCCAATTCTCGATCCCCAATTCCAGGCTCTCTCCTTCGGGCCATGTTTGCAGTTTCAGTTACGTATTGGAGACTTGTTCTGGATACCCCAAACTCGGCGTTATCTCCCTTCACCAAAGACCCTCAATATGCACTGTGTTCTTGATTCTGTGCCCTGTCCCTGTATATTAGTCAGCCAAAGGGGTGCTGATGCAAAATACCAGAAATCGGTTGGTTTTTATAAAGGGTATTTATTTGGGGCAGAAGCTGACAGTTACTGGGCCATAAAGCATAAGTTTCTTCCTTCACCAAAGTCTGTTGCCACGTGTTAGAGCAAGGCAGCTGCCTACATTTGCCAGGGTTCAGGCTTCTTGGGTTCCTCTCTTCCCGGGGCTGCGTTTCTCTCTGAGCTCAGCTCCTCTGTTTCCTCCACAAGGTCAGCTGTAGACTATGAGGCTCCCTAGGCTTTGCCTCTCTCCACAAGGCCAGCTGTGAACTCTCAGGTGAACGGCTCGTCTCTGTCCCGGGGCCTTCTCTCCTTCCTCACGACCGAGCTCCTCTGTGTGCTTACTCCCCTGGGCTCCAGCATTAACACTCAGCATCAGAACTCCAACATCAAAAACCACTCCAGCTCTGTCCTTTGTCATGTCCTTTATCTTTGATTCCCCACCCACCAAGGGGTGGGGCTCAATGCCCTACTGATGTGGCCCAGTCAACGCCCTAATCATAACTTAATCATGCCCAGATGAGCAGACCAGTTTACAAGCATGATCCAATATCTACTTTTGGAATTCATAACTATATCAAACTGCCACACCCTGCCCTCCGTTTCCCAAGCTAGAAACCTTGGCATCATCTTCAAGTCTTCCCTCCCCCTCACCAAATACAACAAATCGACCATAGATTTTCTCTCAGAAATCTCTCTGCCATCTCGACTTCCCGTCCATCTGCACTGCCTTTGCCTTAGTGCAGAGCCTTGCCATCGTTTACCTGGAAACCTGCACAAGGCTCCCACCTGATGCATTGACCCCTGCTCCCCAGCTCTAGGCATCGCCCTTCCTGCTTCCAGCACAGTCCTCAGAGCGACCAGCCAGCCCCCTTCGTAGCTCCTGCCGGTGCGCTGGTGCCTGCAGAGTTCACAGCTTCACCCTGAAATGCAGGACTCTCCACGGTTTTGTCCCAATTTGAATCCCTTTCTTCATCCCCTGCTACACTCGTCCATTCCCTCTGTCCGTGGATAATGTCGTTCACTGCCTTTTGAGACACTCTGAATTTAGGAGTCCAGGCAGGTGAAAATGATACTCTGAAAATTTTTACATGTGCTAAAATTGTTTATTATATATCTATGAAGCTTCTACTAAATGGCATCTCCACTGCGGGCACAAACTGTTGACGGATGACCATATCGCCCACAGAACTAAAATCCCGTGTTCCTTTTCACCCTCTAGTCTCTAAATTTACACATATTTCTTTCAGTAAGATGCCCTGGAGCCTTCCCTGTTGTGCAAGTGTCTTCTTACAGAGAGTAGGTACTCCTATGAGCTTTAAAGCAATTCCATAAAATATTGAAAACATGAATCAGCCCAATGTAGTTTTTCTGCTTTTATATACAGCAATAACAATTCAACGAAACTCTTTTTTTGGAATAGTGCATTTAAGTTGCTAATGTTTTCAGAGGCAATTCATAAATGCTTATTATATAATGTTATTTTATCATGTAACAATGCCTTCATTATGTCGACAGAGATTCTTTGAGTTCCTTCTCCACAGCAAATGCTGTGTTTCCATTGAAATTGCAAAGACAACTAAGACGTGGTCATGTCTTCAAGAAACTGTGGGACGTCTGTGGGAAAATGACAGATCGACAGTTTCCCTGCTGTAGCAGGTGCTGTGAAACACTAAGCACGGATGCCATGGGAGCCCTAGAGCTTTCCAGAGCAAACCACAGGAGATGATTGGCAATGAGGTGCTTCATAAGTGAGGTGCAGGGTGTGATCACACAGAGGAAAAAGCAGGGTGCCTGCAGGGAAGCAAAAAGTCATCCAGCATGGAAGATGCAGAAGATGCGTGGAGAGGAGCGGCAGGAGACGACACCTCCAGGGTGGGCAGCGTGGAATGCGCCGGCGCCCAGTTTCCTGCTCTCCCAAGCAGGGCCCTCTGGGCTCTTCTAAAGGGTGCTGAGCGAGGAGATCAGATTTCTTTATTGTGCCTGCCATCACGGCCCACAAGGGGTGGGGAAATGGGTCTGAGAGTTAAGGAGCTCGCTCTACCTTAAGGCCAGTTGGGAGGGCAGTGCCGCGAGCCAACTTCCATGTTTGCAGTTGTGGCAGATTGATTAGGGGGCCCGATTCAGACATCTGCATCCCTGTGGGTACGAAGCTGTTGTGCATAGGACCCCTTGGGGACATTATTTGCAGTTAAGGTATGACCCCGCTAAATGAGGGTGTGTCTTAATGCACATGACTGCAGACTTTTATAAGCAGAAGAAATTCAGGCATAGTCAGAGAAAGCCGCAGGGAGGAGCTGGAAGCTGGAAGTCAGTGGAATCCAAAATAGAAAGGAGAGGACATCTCCGTGTGATGGGAAAGCTACGGCCTGCCAGCCAGCCAGAAGGCTACTGACTTCCGGAAGAAGCAAGGCTTCCAGCCTCTAAACCCATGAGACTATAAGTTCCTGTTCTCAAGCCAGCCCTTTGTGTGGTATTTGTCACAGCAGCCTGGCAGACTGAGACAACAATCTCTAGAGACACATTAACAAGACCCTGCTTGCTTTTTTATTACGTGTGTGTGTGTGTGTGTGTATGTGGACTGTATTTTTCCAGCCTCCAAACAAGGCACTTTGTTCCCTCACCCATTTCCCATTTTTCTTTTTCAACTGTGTTTTTATGGACAACTCACAATTCTAATTTATTGTGTTTATTACGTCATTATGAAAATACCTTGTGTTGATTAGACCATAATTAAGGGTAGGATTTACAGTGATTGCTGGCTGTCATAAATGGAAATATTTGCTGGCATGGTGGGAAAGGTTGTGAAATCAGCTCTAAATCAGGTATTTGTCTCTGCACTTGATGGCTGTTGTTCATCAGAGCCTTTCAACCTCTCTATGCGGTTACCATAGTTGTTGAGACGAAGCCAGAGCCGTGGCTCACCCTCGAATGTCGTACACAGCGGGTGTTCTGTAGAGGGTAATACTGATTTGGCATAATAATCTGCATTATTGTACACAATGTCTGCAGCTGACAAAAATGGAAAATTAAATCCCTTTTAAATATAGCAACACGCGTGTGTGGAAAATCACTGGTTTATAAACACTACCCATTTCTATGTCAATTCTTCTGATAGTTCACACTGTATAATTCACTTCTGCTTGGTGGAGGATCCGTTACCAATTTAGTTTTGTTTTACTTATATTAGAAAGATGAGAAAACGGATTTTTCAGATACCTTGTTAAGCTCTGCATTTATTTTAGGAAAAAAGGCTAATGTCTGCAAATTTTGAACTTGGAAAATATAATGTGTTACATAACATTTTGAAAATTTCTTCGTATTTATCAAGATCAAAACAGTAGATTATATAAACTGTGTTAAGTTCTGCTTCTTTAATCTTACGAATTGATGTTGCTTTTAAAAATTTTAGAAGATCAAAGAGTACCGTTATTAGAGTTCTGTTTTAAGATATGTTTTTCTTTTCAGTTCTTTGGCTGATAAAGTTTACAGAGGCTTTTTTAAAATCATGTCAGAGTCCCTGGTTTGTCTGAGGCCACCAATATTTAAATTAAAAAACCTGGTGAAATTTTTAAAATAATACTAAAAAAAAAAGCACTTTTTTTTACTCACTTATGTGAGTAAAAGTGAAATATGTTAATATTCCCAAAGAACTCTTTTCCTGCCAAAACCTGTCAAATGAGTTTACGAAAACTACGGAAAATAGAGTTACACAAAATGTTATATATCATCAGTTGAATTCTCTCGTGATGTTTGCTCGTCTTTTTAAGTGGACTATGTAGTTGAAGCAATTTAGCCCTGCCTCTGACTAATGAGGTAGGATCTAAAGTCCATGTGGAATGGTAAAATCTACTCAGCATCATTTCCATTTCAAATATGATTAGCATTCTCAAATAGTAGGTCAGTGTGTGTGTGTGTGTGTGTATGTGTTTTGTGTGCACAGATTCCATTTGTGAGCTGAAAGAAGCCTGACAGCTTCATGGAAATAGGAAACAGGTTTTCACTTTCAGAATAAAATAAGATATACTAAAATATTCTGATCATCAGTGAAAGAAAGTCCAAATCTGAAAATCTGAATAGAACTATGGGCTTATAGTTCATGTGATTTGTCACATGAAAAAATTAGCAGTCTATTTGACAGTTGTTTTTAAAGAGTATGCCCATGGAATGTATGTTTTAATTTGCAAACATTTATTTTGCGGATTTTTAAAAATCCATATATTACATAAAGTCATGGTATAGATTACATTCTTTATTCAACAAACACTTGTTGAGTATCAGTTATGAACCTGGCTTTCTTTGGGTTTTTGGAAAACAGATCAAGTTTCTGTCCTTTTAGAGCTTACTTATATAGTAGCCAGGGGAAAGAGACAATAAAAACAATACAAATGACAAGGCAGTAGAATACCCTGAAGAAAGTAAAGCAAGATAAAGAGAGCAGGAGGGAAGAGGTGTGCTTTAGACAAGGTCAAGGAAGGTGTTTCTGTGGAAGTGATGACGTTTGAATCGAGGTCTGAATAAAACGGGACTGCAAGCCTGCAGATAATCAAGCCAGATGGAAGAGGAAATGCAAGGGTCCTGAGGCACAGGCCTGGTGGGGATGTTTGAGCTACAGCAAGGAGGTCGGTGTGGCTGGACGGAGCGAATGAGGGAGAAGGGCAGGGGATGGAGTGAGAGACTTAGCAAAGGACCAGGTCTTTGTAGGGCCCTGCAGGTTATTGTAAGGACTCTGGGCTTTATTATAAATGGCTTTTGTCAGGATGCTTTAATCTGATGTAGGTTGTAAAGGCTCGTTTTTGTGGCTACTAGAGAAAACAGACGGTAGGGGACCAGAGTCTGACAGCACTGAGTATGTACTAAACTAATAGAATTGGTGGTAATGAGAAGGCAACCAACTGGGGACCTATTGAATGTGCAGTTTATAGGATCTGCTCATCAGTTGGATTTGGGTTATGAGGAAAAGGGAAGAGACAGCGCTAACTACTGCGTTCTGGTCCTGAGTGTCTAGGAGAAACAGGGATTCACTTTACAGAGATGGGGTACTCCATGCGTATCCACAGATACGCATATTGAAGGCGGGAGGAGGGGGTGGTGGGTGAAGCTGCGAGTTCACTTGTGGACTAGTTAATTTTGAGATACCAGCTTACATCCAAGGGAAGATGGGAAAATGGAGCTCAGGGGCTCGGGCATGCTGGGAGAGAAACCTATGGGAGGCATGAGCATATAAAACCCACGGGGTTGAAGACCCCTGGAGAGGGTGCAAGAGCCCTGGCAGCTTTTAAAGGCTTTGAAGAGAGGAAGACCCAACAAAGGAAACTGAGGTGGCCTAGACTGAGGTTAGGGGAAACGAGGAGAGCGCCGTGTTCTGGAGGGCAAGTGAAGAAAGCAGGGGAAGAGCGAGCACGTGACCCAGGTGCCAGCTGCTGCTGAGAGGACTAGCGCAGGCGGGACAGGCGCCAGCAGCTGGATTCGTCAGCTTGAGGTGGGGGGGAGGGGCCCTAAATCCCCGGTTACTGGATTCACCACCAAGAGGCTGAGGAAATGTGGTCCGCACATGTGGTGAGGATCTGAGCTCCCTGAGGCCAAATCTCAGCTCATTTGGGCCCTGGCTGCGAGACCTCCTGGCTGCGAGACCTCCTGGCTGCGAGACCTCCCATCCGTTGCTTAATCTCTTTGTGACTCAGTTTGCTCAAATGGAATGAAGATGATAAGAGCCCCTGTTTTATGATTATAGGATTGATGTGTTAGAGTGATTAATAGCTGCATGTTTAAAACAGTGCCTGGTATTATATAGGTGTTGCTATCATG